>MJUU01027194.1:164472-175743 GCA_002080025.1 Modiolus philippinarum
TAAGCTTTCAGTAGTATGTCAACGGATTTTTTGTAGCTCTTACTGTTTCGGAGCTACAAGGGGTCAAAGGGGCAAAAATTGCAATTTTTCTAAATGTGTCATATGTTTATTTTTCATCAGATTTCGATGGTTTTTTTTTCTTTGAATTTCTATGGATGTTATGTTTTAGCTGATAGTACATATTTTGCATAGCTCTTATGGTTTTTTATCAGTAAGTAATCAAAAGGGTTGATTTTTTCCCTATTTTGTTTCTAGCTAATAACTGTGTCTAGCTTCTTTTTGTGTCCATCTAATTATTGTGTCAAGCTCTTTACTGTGTCCACATTCACTTTAAACTACCTTTGTTGAAATTTCAGTGGTCGACATGCTGCGGTCGTATCATGCTGCGCTCGGCGTAGCCCTTTATTAGGGGTTGGTGTGAGGTTTTCATAGATATACATTTTGTATAACCCTGTAAGACTCATACCTGTAGCTTTTAAGAAATTGTCATTTGAAGTCTCACAAAAATTGATTGTTAGTCTCATTTTAAACAAAATATTTTAATGTTGACATTATGGGACATGTTAATGAGGTTCTTAGGAATTCAAAAATTCTTTGTACCTACACATGACCTATATCTGATTATCCTCACTGACCCTCTCTCCCCATCATTGTAGAATTTCCTGACACCAATGCTTTCTGATTTAATTAGCTATTACCCCTGTACTCTTAATAGTTGAAAATAGTGGTGGTGCTGAAGCGAAGGTTTCTTTGTAACTTACAGTACAAACAGAGGCATTCAGTTAAAAATCACTTAAATCCGACGTCAGTGAATTGTGGGTGAAACTGGGTGAATGTCTGACAACAAACCTGACATTCACCGACATTCACGGATATCCGTGAAACTGATAAACAGAGGATTAACTCGCATGCCGTTGTTAATTGTACTGGTCAATATTTATCTATTTGTGTATACGAAGTAATTATCTCTAAGTGCAATTCATTATTTTGGAAAGGCTTGCTTTTTATATTTCAACTAGTCGGAAGATTGAGAGGATATTTTTAAGAAATATAACTTTATGCGTATGGCAGAAAATAATGTATAATTTCTATGAACATCGTGAATTATGTGTAACATTGTGAATTATGTGACTGTCAGAACTCAAAGTTGTAAAAAGATCATATTATATAATATAATTTGTTACTTATTAAATAATTTACACGAACGTCAGCCGTAAAATTGCATAATTTGGTTTTGTTGGGTCAATGTTAATCTTTGTGAGTGACGACCTATACTGTACATGTAAATAGCACCTTATAAATAACTTTGATTGGTCATAAAAATAGAAATTCCACGCATCAATTTCATGCCACCCGAACATTCTAGCATGTCAGTATGAGAATCTACAGAGGCTTATGTTTTGAAAGTAGACGTGTTTAGCCCACTATTCTCAGTCAAATGGAAATTAAGGAGATATTTTTACAAAGATACATGTATTGTCGAAGCTATTCATTTGTCTTTTTCATTTGTGGCATTTATTATACTTGCGGAAATATGATTTTTGAAAGGGAAGTCACACGAAAAACCTGTTGTCATTGAGTTTATTTTTTCCTCTTGATATTGGCCTAAAACTTAATTTTTTAAAAGAGACAAATAGGACACTTAAACTCCACAATTCTGGCAGAAGTCCGACTTTCACCGGCATTTATCTATAACCCAACATCAAAGAAAAATACAGATGATTTTTGGGGTGAAATTTTACTGACAACTTTGCCAGACAAACACCGACAATGCCTGTGAATTCTGGGGTGACAAGGATGAAAATTGTCGGACCAGAGTGATTTTTAACTGAATGTCTCTGCATGTACTGTCCTTTTTCTACCCATGTCTCATTGTCTGTTGACTGACAAACATGTAGATTGTCAGTGATAAATTTATGAAGTGTATTTGAACCATTTTGCTTGAAAATTGAAAAAAAAATGCAAAGAAACATCTTATAAAACATGAAAAAGAATCACATATGCAAAAGAAAGGAAATGGGGTAAATGTCAAGGAGACAACATCCCATATCCAGGTTAAAACGACCCAAAACAAAGCATCTAGAGGTCACTGTACGGTCTTCAACACAGTGAGGAAACTCACACCATATAGCAAGCCCTACATTAGACCTTAGAGGTCCATGTTTTGTATTTCCAGTATACACTGTATCAGGGTTTTCATTGGAAACAACCTATTTGTGGAACATCTTAAATCTGGCTGAAATCTTTGGTGCAGCCAGAGGCCAGTTTTCAGTAACATTCTAGTGTTTCTCTTTGCCATGTTTGCACATATACATGTAGATTATCGGTTTTTAGATGTACTTTGATATATCAAAAAAGTAGTGTCCTGTAAAATATGCCTATATGGACTTGATTGCAATTGAAATGTCTCTTTATTGAAGGTTTTAAACAAGACGATGTCACAAATCACAATTTGATTAAAAGTTTCTTTGTACATTAAATTGTTTATCTTATGATTACTTATCTAGAAAACTGTAATTTTACCTAGTAATTTATATTATATTGCATTTTGGGGAGGACTTTCATGGCAAATATATAGAAGCTTATTTCAGGAGCAATATTTTACAATTTATCTACATTGTATGTGTATATTAGCTTACTTTTGACAACTTAATTATGTGTATTTAGCCTATATTTTTGTCCCAGCTAATACACAGATCTTGGACAGTACATTTACATGTATGTAGACCATGTAGTATCCCCTTTAAAAAAGGATAACAAATTAAATAACTAAAATTAATAGATAAATATAATTTATGATATGCATACATATACTAGTATATAAAAATATATATATTTTGTGAATGTTTACATGAGGCTCAATTGGTCACACATCTGGTAAGAAGTATTTCTGCGAGGGCATCATAATGAAATGCCTATATGCATGTATGAATCACAAAAGTATACCCCCTCTTGCTTACAAGGCTTATGATGCCCTCACAGAAATAAGTGGACATGTGGCCAAGCCTCTTCTTCCTTCTGTTTGACCGAATTCCTCTTGGAATGTAGAGTGTCCAATGGGAATTAATTTGGAGTTAAACAAGGCATTTGCTTCAATAGCTTATATAAGCTCTTGACAGTCGAAACATTCCAAATATATACATGTACATCTAACATGTATAAGACTATGTACATTGTGTTCTCCTTCTGCACTGTAGTGATTGGACAGTGCAGGCTGGAATCCCTCCAGGGTGGGGTCTCTGTAACCTGTGTGGGAATTAAAGAAGGTTCCATTCTTGCATGGTGGGTTGATTTAAAGAATGTTTGTAGATGTAGATGATGGTATTTGCTCCTCTAATATAGGTAGGGCCCACACTTTAGTAATCAGTATGTCAGTCAGTCTGTCTGTCAGTCAGCATTTCCTATGTCGTACTTTAACTTAAGATGGCCTCTTCAGATTTTATTCTGCTGTCCTTCTTCTTCATGATGCTGCTTGAGTCTACATTTACAGGCCATGGATGTTTTTTTTGGTGCATGGAAAGTCGTTTGCATCTCTTGTTTGCTAAGTGTTCCTGCTCCCTACACTGCTTGTGGTAAAATAAAAAAAAAATGACTCTAAAACTATCATAAATTAATAAAGTCTGTCTCCAAATCTAAAAAAAAAAAATATTGTAAGATGTAGTGTATATCTTAGTCACGAAAAGTTGAAACAAACATGACACTTTTAGCGATGGGAAGATAAAAGGTCTAGTTTTCCACTTAAATAATGTTGAAAAGATGTAAAGTAAAAGTTAACTTTTAACTCCTAATGAGACAATTATCTAGGTAATTTAATACTATCATATGTAACAGGAAGCGTTTAAGCTACTTATTGAACTTTGACCTTGTTATGATCTATGATTACCTGAAATGATACATTTATTTTTCTTTGTGTATAATGTTTAGTTTCTTTGTTGTGTAAATTTATTGTCTGGCCTTTTGTCTGAAGTGATAGGAGGATTTTATGGGGTTAGGATCTGAAGTCTTAACACCAGCAAAAAATTATATGTATTTTTTTTTAGAATAGGCAAACTTCATTTAACTTTAAAGGGTATATTTATCGTGGCTCCAAGGAAAAGTCGTGGAAGCTAGACATTAGAGTCAGAAACAACAACCTACCCATCTGTCTGATGCAGGCCATAATTTTAGGCAGGGTCGACTAAAACTTAAATATTTATGTAGATATATAGCAAATATATTGAAATGTTGAATTAAAGGCGCTTATTAAGTAGGACAAAAACTGTGATAATTTTAGGCAGGGTAGACTAAAACTTAAATATTTATGTAGATATATAGCAAATATATTGAAATGTTGAATTAAAGGCGCTTATTAGTAGGACAAAACTGTGTTCCAAAACGAAGCTCTTGTAAAGAAATTCTTCGATCTTTCATAAGTACGTAATGTAATCAATGTAAAAATGCTTAAACTATCCCAATCTTTGACAAACAGAAGAAAAGAATTAAGGCGGATCAGTTGTTTGTACCCAAATGTAAACGAAAACCATGATAACTCGATTGTTTACAACTTTAAACTTGGATGCATATGCATGCGCATAATTACGGTTTCCAGTTGGAATTTTGAGGGGGTGCTTATGGATTTCAAACGAAATTAAGGGTGGGGGTGCTTATAGCAGCAGGGGTGCTTATAGCTGCAGGGGCACTTAAAACGAGGAATACGGTACAGCCTTTTGAGTAAAAATGTACATTTCAATAATTTTGAAAGTTTATTTACGGTATGATATCAGTCAAAGAATTGAGTCCATGAAGTGTGAATGTCATTGTAATAACTAGCTAGGCCAAAGTATAGGGAGAAATTGGGGGATATATAGGACTTCTTGGTGTTAGTTTAACAAGGAATTAATTGATCGAAATAAATAGTAAAGTTATTGACCAAGTTAGTGCCCTTAGGTCAGTATGTACATGTATAAGACCAATAAAAACAATTATATGACTATATCTTGACAAATCTGATTAAAATAACATCTTTGTTATCTACCAAGACTGTCAAAAGGTATTGTTTTAATAATGTCATGTCTTGTTACAAATACATGTAGAGAGGAAGATTAGGCCATTAAAAAGAAATTCCTAGATGCTTATCCCCTTCTGGTTAGATTTTTTTTTCAGCCCTTGAAAGATATTTATTTTGATCTTTTTCTCATGACATTTTTGCCATTTTCTTCAATTTTACAGAATTTTTTTACCTTTCTCTATATTTGATAATTCACTTACCCACCTTTTGTTTTCAAAAGGTCGGATGAGAAGCTAGAAATATTTTTGCAATGGCCTTAAATTATTAATAACTCATTATATTTATATCAGTCTTTTTTCGAAATTTTCTGAAAGCAATAGGACAGCAATTTTTGTGCTTTATCTTAACTTCTTAGCTAAATAAAAAAAAACTTAATTCAAAATAATAAGACTGTCATATGATCATGACACCCATCTGGCTGGTGAAATAAGACTTTAATGCATGCCAAAAGAACTCTGTTTCCTTGAAATATTCCCTTTTGTTATAAATGTTTGATAAATTTGAATTATTTAAAAGGTTATGTTATGACCAGACAAGAAGTTTTGTTGCAATATGTTCATGCTTGAAAAAAGGGAAAATATAGTCAACTTAAAATC
Source organism: Modiolus philippinarum (assembly GCA_002080025.1). Classification (NCBI taxonomy): domain Eukaryota; kingdom Metazoa; phylum Mollusca; class Bivalvia; order Mytilida; family Modiolidae; genus Modiolus; species Modiolus philippinarum. Next base: position 170,116 of record MJUU01027194.1, read on the forward strand.
ATATTGAAACAGTCACTGAAATTCACATATAATGTATGTTATTATCTTAAATGCTTAATTTTTGTGAATTTGGTCACTTGTCATTAATAATAATACAGTAATTGATTTTATGATATTTGACATTTCAAAAACATTTTGATGATCATGTATGGAGTTATTGCCCCTTTAATTTGGCTAATTGAAAAAAAAATCAGCATCCACAGCTTCAGAGGGCAGTCCGATAATTTTGGCATGATTAAGTAGAAAAATCATGATAATGCAAATAAGTAAAACCAAATCTCTATCCTTCATGCCATGCACTCAGAGGTATAGAAATGGTAATACTACTATTTGTACTTTATTTTCAAGTTTGTAAGAGCATTAGAATTGGAATTTAAATATTAAGTCCTGTCCATCCTTATGCCCTCGCACAAGTCTTTGGATACAAAGAAGGGCTTTATTTAGCACATAATGCATTTTAATGGACGAGACTAGAGGAATTGGAAAGTTTTGCTAAAATCTCACATTATTGGCACCTAAATATTGATGTCTTTCATATGCTTGACACAATCAAGTCAAAATTAAGTTTGTGAATCATAGTCTTAGCTACTGGTCATGCTGGTAGTAATAATTCATCAATACTCTGTCAGTAAACAAATTTTATCAAATATTCACAACAAGTTTTGATTTTTCTGATAATGAGCTGATTTTGTCAAAATACTAGTCTGTTTCTTCTCCCATTACTGACACCTGGTGTATATCAACCTTACCATCTTCATTTTAAATTGATGTTTTAATTTGAAATATGTTGTTTTGTAAAAGTGATGTACCAGAAGATACTTGATGTAGTATCTTTTCAAACTAAACTTATGTACATTTAATGTAGATGAATAGAGTCCTGTGTTAAAATTGATTGATTAATAATATTTGCATGCTTATATTTAGCATCATTTTTAGAATTATTTAAACTCTGAAAGGACAGCCTACATGTATTGTACATGTAGTACAGTACAGCCAGAGACTTACCGTGATGAATCACTGTGATAGACGTATCACTCTGCTTAGTGAAATGTGAATATTTTATTTCCTGTTTGATCTATCAAGATGCTTTCTTTTGCATTTAAAGTGATGCAATCTACCAATTGACATGCAAAAAGAAATTATGTGGATAGAACAATCAGGAAAAAAGATATATTCATTAAAAAATTTAGTGTGATATGTCTATCACAGTGATTTATCATGGTAAGTCTCTGGCTGTACTGTAGGTAGATTTAAATAGGGTAGCCAGTAAATCAACTGAGCTAATGAACCTATTCTTTAGCTCAGTCGGTTAGGTGGCTGGCTGGAATGCTAGAGGTCCTGGGTTCAATCCCTGGAGGTGACCATAGAGAATTTGTCTTTTTACACAGCCATGACAGCTAGGTTTAATGGCTGAAGAAGCTAACTTTAGGATGGAGATTGGAAACTGTTGATGTATGGGCTAGTGTTTAGGTCAAGTGTAGCACAAACAATTCAACAACAAATCTCTGATAGTGATGACAGCATAAATTATAACAGCTGTCGAGCAGATCTCATCATAGCTGTCCTCTCTTTATAACAGACTTCCTGGTCTCCTTTTCAGGTACTACCATTGTTAGCCTCTGTTTGGTAACTATAGGTCCTGTAAAGTAATTTTAAATTATTGAAACCTACCACCACCAGTTTTTTAATAAACAAAAATAATTTGTGTAGTCTTCATTTATAATACATGCAGAATAGTCCAAACCACAGGACAAATCATTCTATTGTATGTATTTAGGAAAATTTTAATATCCCAGCGGAAGGGCAGAGTCTCCCATTTTTATCCAGCACACATGAAATTGCCTAATTAAATTGTCCTTCAAAAATAAGCAAGCCCCACTCTAGATCTTTTCACAAGAAAAGAATCAATGATCATGATTATACTAGGGAATTCCTGAATACACTTGCACTTTAGCAGCCTAGGGCCCTAAATGTAACCTGTTGCACTGCCTCTCTTAGGTAGAGCTATCACTTAAAATGTGATTTATTGAGCTTATACTCACCTCTACTTACTGCATAGTGGTTGCAGATTTGGACATCAAACTTTGTACAAGGTGCTTCTTCCTGGACCAGGGTGGGGCTTATAGACCGGTGGGGCTTATCTGTGAACAAAACTGGATTTTTTCTTGAAAAACAGACGTGGGGCTTGTACAAGGGTGGGGTTTTATCACCAGCAAATACGGTAAGTGGAAGGCTACTTGAATTATTTACATGAAAATCTTGCTGTAATAAAATATGGACATACTTTCATTTATAATCACTAATATATTTTTGGAGTAATATTGACTCATTGTGCTTTCAAATTGAACTTTTGAAGGGTTCTTTGATTATACAAAATTAATACTTTCATATTCCAGATGTTTTTAAAATATTAAATGAATGCATCATTGGAGCACAAAATTATTTAATCTAGTTGAAAAAGAAATCATGAATTATTTATTAAAAAGCTATAATAAAGATTCATGATTAAATTAGAAGTGACCACACAAAAAAAAGAAGATTACAAAAAAAAATTGAGATTCTCATCCCCTCAATCTTGGATAAGAAAATTCTATTTTGATGTTTTACTCATTTTTGGCCATTTCATTCAAAATTTACACCATTTACCATTTATAATACAACATAGTGGGTCTTGATGGGGTGTAAGTGGGAAGCGGGATTGGCCTTTTTAAGTTAGCGGGAAACGGGACCTTAGCAAAAAAGTGGACATGAAAACGGGAAAAGATGTCGAGGGTGATGCGGGAACCATTGAAAATTGAGCCCGTGAAACCTGGAAAGGCCTGCTCTTTAAGAATCTTTGTAAAATATTTTCCCAGCCCGGAAACGGGAAAATGGATAAAAAAATGCTGGGATTTTGGGAAAGGAACCCCCATTGAGGCCCCAACATAAATTTGCATGTCCACTCTCAGTTTTCAAAAATTTGGATGAGAATCTATAGCTTGGAAATTTTTTTATAATGATGTTTTGGATATCCAGAAAAGTCACCAATTATGAAATGTTTGATGTTAGTATTCAATTCTGGTCAGAGGAGTAGACTGCGGTCACCATGTCTGTATGTCCATGTTTTGATCCCAAAGTGATTTATGTCACATTTTTAGCTCATCTATCCTAAAAGGCCATGTAAGCTATTTGCATCACTTACAAGCATCCATCAGCGTCCTCCCTCATAATTTTTTTCATAAATCTTTGCCTCTGACTCTGCAATTGAGCCAATTTTAGCCAAACTTGGCCTGATTCATAACCTAGATACTACTTTTAAAATTTGTCAGGAGTTCGAGGACAAACAACATGGCTACGGTGACTAAAAATAGACATAGTGGTAAAGAATTTTTTGCAAAAAATGCAAAAAAAAAAAACATTATAGATGTCAAAATCTATATGGGTATAAATGACAAGCACAACAAGAACCACAAGTAACTTCCCTGCTATTCTGAAGAAAATCTGTTGTTCCTGTTATGGAGTTAATGCCCTTTTTTCCATAAAAACAAACACATAAAAAATGCTTATCATTTATTTATTTTTCAGATAACAACACTAGTCAACCATAAAGAGAAAGCAAGAATTACAGAAAAGACTAGTAGGTCACTCATTAGAGTTGGACAAGGTGTAGCCCTGGCTGTGGAGAAATTTGTTACTGTAGGACAGACCATTGCTGCTGAAAATTTAGAAATTTCAGATGATATGTGTGAAGCCTGCGAGGAAGCCAGAATGGCAGGTAAAGGGAGAAAACTCTGCTAAGTTTGAAATCGGGAATTTTTTTTTTCAAACTAGTGTGTTCTATGTCATAGTATCTATGGAGTGAAAGTTGAACATTTTATCAGTGGAAAACAATGGAAACGACTATTATGTAGAACTTTGAGGAAGTGAAAGAACTGATGAAGTTCAGTGGCCGAAATTTCGATAAATGGCTATTTCAACAACTATTTTCTCTTGCCAAGACAGAACATGTCAGTCTCAAAGCTTTGACTGATTGGATCTTTAGCCTTCGTGATTGTGGAAGTTCTGTTCTTCTATTTGTGGCGGCTCATTATTGAAGAATACCCCCCCCCCCCCCACCGAAAAAAAAAAATAACACCCCTTTCTCTTTGGCATGGACAACAAAACTAACAGATGTTAGCAGTGGAAAAATTATTAACTGTATATATATCTTTGCAGGTTCTACAATACAGAGGCTAACAATGGTAGTGCCTGCAAAGGGAACCAGTAAGTCTGTTACAGAAAAGACAGCCATGGTGAGATCTGCTCGACAGCTGTTGTCTGCCGTCACCAGAGTTTTGTTGTTGGCTGATAAAGTTATTGTAAAACAGCTGTTAGTCTCTAAAGACAAGGTAAATACACTTTAAAAATAAAGGAAATAATTCTTTCACAATTATTGCAGAGCTGTCATCTTGCGGCCAGAATTAGTGTTAACATATTTTATTGAATCATTCTTACACAGTATAATACAAGCATGATGAAATAAAGCGAACATTACAATGATCTAATAAGATCTAGAAACAAGTTAAAATATTAATTTTTATCTGTTTCTACATTGGCCCTAACTAAAACGTAAAATCCGTGTCAGATTCTGACTGCGTTATAAAGATCCAAGGAATCTGATTGATAATATTCTAAAAAAAATGAGGAGGCTTGTTTTGCCGTCAAAGCTGCTGTTTTTAGAAAAAAATTCTATTGTATATTTGTGGTTCTTAATAACACACAGAGAAAGATTCCTTCATGTTTGGAATAGTATGAAGAAGTGTTAATAAAGAACTCTACTAAGAATAGTATATGAAGCACAAAAAACTTAGGAATATTATTAAATGTACCAAAAACGGTAATCATGATCTGCTCCATGCATCACATATGTCACAATGTTCAATTTTTAGACTTATGTATAAAAATATGATTTCAGGTTTTGAATGCCTTGAATGACCTTGACAAGGTGACATCATTCACAGATTTTGTAAACTACTTCAGTAAGTTTGGTAATGATATGGTAGAACTGGCTCACCTTACAGGAGACAGACAAAATGTAAGTAATATAGACTTTGTAAACTACTTCAGTAAGTTTGGTAATTATATGGTAGAACTGGCCCACCTTACTGGAGATAGACAAAATGTAAGTAATACAGACTTTGTAAACTACTTCAGTAAGTTTGGTAATGATATGGTAGAACTGGCCCATCTTACTGGAGACAGACAAAATGTAAGTAATACAGACTTAGTAAACTACTTCAGTAAGTTTGGTAATGATATGGTAGAACTGGCCCACCTTACTGGAGACAGACAAAATGTAAGTAATACAGACTTTGTAAACTACTTCAGTAAGTTTGGTAATGATATGATAGAACTGGCTCACCTTACTGGAGACAGACAAAATGTAAGCAATACAGACTTTGTGAACTACTTTAGTAAGTTTGGTAATGATATGGTAGAACTGGCCCTCCTTTCAGGAGACAGAGAAAATGTAAGTAATACAGACTTTGTAAACTACTTCAGTAAGTTTGGTAATGATATGGTAGAACTGGCTCACCTTATAGGAGACAGACAAAATGTAAGTAATGCAGACTTTTTAAACTACTTCAGTAAGTTTGGTAATGATATGGT
>MJUU01027194.1:178224-204123 GCA_002080025.1 Modiolus philippinarum
AATGTAAGTAATACAGACTTTGTAAACTACTTCAGTAAGTTTGGTAATGATATGGTAGAACTGGCTCACCTTACTGGAGACAGACAAAATGTAAGTATAGAGGGTCTGCTTGAGATTATTTAACCCCATGCATCTAACAAAACTACTCAAATGGTAAGAAAAAACACAAAATTCTTATATGAATTTCAGGGAAAAAATAGAGAAGATTTCACTCCAGTCCATGAAACAATGAATTTGAACTTAATCATACAAACAAACCATCTTCGACTTTGGTTTCAATGCCATCAACCTCTATGTAAAGGCCACCTATCTATAACAGGCAAAATTTTTTCTTCCTGTTGATATTGATTTAGACAGGTTAGACTGTATTTTTGCAGGTGAAATCCTTTTCTTCCATAAGTGGTGGTTTACAATCTGAGACAACTCATATGAGATTGATGCACGTGACCTTGTCTCTCACGGGTAAATGACCAATCATAAATGTTCCTTTTGTGATACAACAATCCTTACCATGACTTAACGTCATAAAACACCTGATGTCACAATATAAGGTACACTCAAATGGCGACGACGTTACTCGCACAGTATAGGTTTTAGATGTTTCTTGTATTTTACAGAAGAAATAGGAACTTGCATTCGATCAAAATTAAAGATTGGGAAATCATTCACTGGTATAAGAAATTATATGTCTTTTCCTGTCGTTTTGCTACGCTCAACTTGAGAAAATGCAAAATTTCTTACACTGGTGGAAGATATCCCATTCTTCCGTAAATGTTTGTTTTCCGTGTAAGACAGCCCATATACATGTAAGACAGGGTCGCGTGAAGCTGTCTTACACAGGTAAACGTCCAATCCAACGTTTCGATTTGTTCGACGTCATAATTGTTACCATAACAAACTCTGTGAATTTTTTTACGTCACAGTTGGAAAATTCACATGAAATGGCAAGTTTTACTTTCCATCTGTTTGTTTGTTGTATTTTATGGAAGAAATAACTTCTAACACTCGACAAAAATTAAAGATCAGGATATCTTCCACTTGTGTGAGAAATTCTTTGTCTTTTTCCCTCGTTACACTCGGGAAAAGGTTGAATTTCTCACACTCGTGGAAGATATCCCTTATCTTTTATATGGTCTCGTATAAGAAACTATTAATCTTTAATTTGATCTTATACAAGATCCTATTATTCTCTGCTGCTATTGATAACAATTGTCCTGTCTAAATGGTACATTTACAGAGAATTAATAGATTATTACAGGAGAGAGCAAATCAAAGATTGAGATATCTTTCATGAAAGTAAGAAATTCTGTCACACAGTGAATTGAGAGAATAAGGCGAAAAATTTCTCTCATGGTTTTGGATTTTGATGAAATGGAAGTATCTGTTTCTTCTGTGAAATATGATTAGTTACATCCCAAAGCCTTTAATGCATATTACAGAGGTAAAGTCACTGCCCCTTTTGATAAAGTGCCCATTATGAGGTCATTTCATTTGTGATTTTTTTTGTCTTGGTTTCTCTTGTTGAAACACAAACAGTTCTGATTGGTCATTTAAAGAGTTAAGATGAATGGACTCGATTTTGTCTTGGCTCGGTTTTCTTACCGCACAAATGTCCATTTACACATGTTACAGAAGAATAACATTTTCTTGTCAAAAATACTATAAACCAAGGAATTTTATTGAGTGATTCATATTCACTATCTTAATGAGTGAGGATATTGTGAAAATAGATCCTCACAAATATTTTTAACCCTAATACAGATGCATCTGCCGAAATAGAAAACCACAAAAAAATAAGTCCATGCCAAGCTGCCTAGGGCTGACAAAATGCAAAAATAAGTTAGTTTACACTAGGTGGACTACAATATAATTTAAAATCAGTTGTTGTATCCTTGAGCTGATACATTGTGTAATTACATAACAAACTTTGCTGAGGGAATCATTCAATTTCTTTGACAGGATTTAAAGAGCGAGAAGCACAGAGCACAGATGGGGGCAGCAAGAGCTATATTGGAAAGGTCAACATCTATGTTACTGCCCTCATGTAAGGTAAGGGGCAATAAATGGTTATTATACCACCTGCATACAAATAGGAATCACCCTGTCTGTCCGTCCATGTACCTTGTCCGTGCATGTTTGCCTAAGCGTATGCTTGGATTGTGATGAAATGTTACTCAGTTGCAGTACACAACCTGCAGATTTACATGAAGTAATATGGTTGCTGCTTGAAATTTGAAGGGGAGATAATTTGTCTTTGAATAATATCTAGAAAAGGGGGAAGGGGAACAAACTTTGTCAGGCCATGTCCTCTTAAAAGGATACTTGGATTTTGATGAAATGTTAAATAGTTGTAGTACACCACCTGAAGATGTGAATGAAGGGATATGGCTGCATATTTAGAAGGGGAGATAATTGGCTTTGAATATTTTCTGAAAAAAAAAGGGTTCAATAAGCAGGGGGTATAACTGGCTGCCATTCCGTAACAGCTCTAATTAAGCATTGTCTTTTGATATAATTAAAATAAAGGAAGTCACTTTGTTTTTAGCTCACCTGACCCGAAGGGTCAGTGTGAGCTATTGCCATCACTTGGCGTCCATCGTCAGTCGTCCGTCCATCCGTTAAAACTTTTCACATATTCATCTTCTCCTCTGAAACCACTGACGCAAATTCAACCAAACTTTACTGGAATGATGTATGAAAGGTCCTTTACAAAGATTGCTCATTTCATTCCGATCCGATAAAAAACATGGCCGCCAGCGCGAACTTAGGTTTAATATTGGACCCTATGGGAAAAATCACATTTTCATCTCCTGCTCTGAAAAGGCTGAAGCAAATTGAATCAAACTTTACAGGAATGATGTACTTAAGGTATTTAACAAAGAAGGCTCATTTCATTCCGATCCGATGAAAAACATGGCCGCCAGCACGGAACATGGTTTAACATAGGACCCTATGGGAAAATCACATTTTCATCAACTCCTCTGAAACCACTGAAGCAAATTCAACCAAACTTTACAGGAATGATGTATGGAAGGTTCTTTACAAAGATTGCTCATTTTGTTCCGATCCAATTAAAAACATGGCCCCCAGCACATAACTTGGGTTTAACATTGGACCCTATGGGAAAAATCACATTTTCATCTTCTGCTCTGAAAAGGCTGAAGCAAATTGAACCAAACTTTACAGGAATGATGTACTTGAGGTCCTCAACAAAGATTGCTTATTTCGTTCCGATTCGACGAAAAACATGGCCACCAGCACGGAACATGGTTTAACATAGGACTCTATGGGAAAATCACATTTTCATCTACTCCTCTGAAACCACTGAAGCAAATTGAACCAAACTTTACAGGAATGATGTATGGAAGGTCCTTTACAAAGATGGCTCATTTCATTCAGATCTGAAGAAAAACATGGCCGCCAACACGGAACATGGTTTAACATAGGACCCTATGGGAAAATCACATTTTCATCTACTCCTCTGAAACCACTGAAGTAAATTCAACCAAACTTTACAGGAATGATGAATGGAAGGTCCTTTACAAAGATTGCTCATTTCGTTCTGATCTGATAAAAAACATGGCCACCAGCGCGGAACTTAGGTTTAACATAGGACCCTATGGGAAAAATCACATTTTCATCTTCTGCTCTGAAAAGGCTGAAGCAAATTGAACTAAACTTTACAGGAATGATGTACTAAAGGTCCTTAACAAAGATTGCTCATTTCATTCCTTTCCGATGAAAAATATGGCGGCCAGCACTTAAAATGGTTAACATAGGACCCTATGGGAAAATCACATTTTCATCTACTCCTCTGAAACCACTGAAGCAAATTCAACCAAACTTTACAGGAATGATGTATGGAAGGTCCTTTACAAAGATTGCTCATTTCGTTCCGATCTGATAAAAAACATGGCCGCCACAGCAGAACTTGGGTTTAACATTGGACCCTATGGGAAAATTCACATTTTCTTCTTCTGCTCTGAAACCGCTGAAGCAAATTCAACCAAACTTTACAAGAATGATGAACTTAAGGTCCTTAACAAAGATTGCTCATTTCATTCGGATCCAATGAAAAACATGGCCACCAGCACAGAACATAGTTTATTTTGGCCCTATGGGAAATTCACATAAAAAACATGGCCACTATGCAGAACATTGAAAACCCTGCTTCAGCATTTTGTCAGGTGAGCGATACAGGCTCAGTGTCTGAGCCTCTAGTTGTGTAATTACCGGTACATAACAAACTTTGCTGAGAGAATCATTCAATTTTTTTTGGACAGGATTTAAAGAGCGAGAAGCACAGAGCTCAGATGGGGGCAGCAAGAGCTATATTGGAAAGGTCAACCTCTATGTTACTGCCCTCATGTAAGGTAAGGGCAATAAATGGTTATTATACCACCTGCATACAAATAGGAATCACCCTGTCTGTCTGTCTGTCTGTCCATGTACCTTGTCAGTGCGTATGCTTGGATTGTGATGAAATGTTACTCAGTTGCAGTTCACAACCTGCAGATTAACATGAAGTAATATGGTTGCTGCCCGAAATTTGAAGGGGAGATAATTTGTCTGAATATTTTCTGGAAAAGGGGGAAGGAGAACAAACTTTGTCAGACCATGTCCTCTTAAAAGGATACTTGGATTTTTATGAGATGTTAAATAGTTGTAGTACACCACCTGTACACCACTTGAAGATGTGAATGAAGGGATATGGCTGCAGCCCTTAATTTAGAAGGGGAGATAATTGTCTTTGAATATTTTCTGAAAAAAAGTGGGACGAACCTTGTCAGCGCATGTTCTTTAAAACAACTGCTTTGATTTTGATGAAATGTTACATAGATGTATAACACCACCTGAAGATGTGCATGAAGTATTATGGTTGCTGCCTGAAATTAAGGAGGAGAGTTTTTTTGTCCTTGGATATTTTTTTTTTTGAAAAAAAAATATTATTCATTTCAATGGATGTTGCATTTGTATGAAATGTACATAATTGTAGTATACATGTATCACCTGAATATGTGCATGAAGTATTATGGTTACTTCCTGAGATATTGAAGGGGAGATAATTTGTCTTTGAATATTTTCTGGAAAAAAAGGGAAGATATATCATTATGTCCATACTTGTATTGTGTCCACATTTGTACTCGCTCCACAACTGTATTGTGTCCACACACACTTGAATTTGCATTTGCCATACTGATTTAGGGTTCAATAAGCAGGGGGTATAACTGGCTGCCATTCGGTAACAGCTTTAATTAACCATTGTCTTGTGATATAATTGAAATAAAGGAAGTCACTTTGTTTTTTCAGGTTTTGTTTCAAAATATTTTAACTTTCTGCAAAATTTTACTCAGCTTGTCATATTTTAAAGAAAAGGGGTTTATTTTAGGAAATGGGAGTGATAAGTTTATTTGGAAGTCTTCATGCCAATATTTGGTCATTTTGAAATCAAAATTATGGGGAACTTGCATATTTTGGGGAATTGGGCATGATTTTTTAAAGTGAAAGACTCTTTTACTGGATTCTGCTGAATGCTAGAAAAATTCATGAAGACCTAGCAAAATTTAATTGTTTACTTTACATGGTTTATTGCCCGTGTTTTTACCATCAAAACCTCAGAGTAGCCCTTTTTAATGGCCTTTTGATGATTGAATATTATATATTTAATCGAATATCTTATTACAGACTTGTTTACGTCACCCTGATTGTGATTCTGCCAAACGCAACAGAGACTGTGTTTTCAAACAGATGCGACAAGCTTTGAATATGATCCACTTTATTGTTACTGATGGAGGTTGTAGTCAGATGAATGGACACACATCACCGATAACTAACGGGGATTCTGGGATAGGACTTGATAATGTCCATCCATTGGCCAGTAAAGCATTAAAAGATTTAGAGGTAATATTTCAAACACTTAAACTAAAATTATTGCATCATTTTATTGATTGATTGTTAATGGTTTAATGCCAACCTTGACAATATTTCAGCTATATTGTGGCTATACAGTAAATTCTTGTGAATATGTCTTCATTTGTTGATCCGAGTATTCACATTATAAATGGTTTTGGGGATATATACTGAAAATAAAGGCAAATTTGGAAGATAGACTTTCAAGATGAAGAACATCAATAAAAGCGTTGTTTCCATACTTAGTTTTATGACTTTGTCTCATATATATTTTCATTGTTTATTTTTCAAAAACTCTGGTGTGATGCAAGGTGTCAAATGAAATAACGGGAATTATATCAAAGTCTAACTGTATTTTTATGAAACTTTCAAAATGAAAAAAAAAAAGAAATCTGATGCAAAATGATACAAAAAAAGGTCATAAGATAAACCAAACAGTCAAAACACAAAGCTAAACACTGGCAATGTGAATTATTAGTAGGGTTATGTGTATCTATATGCTTTGAACCATATGTCAAATGTCCAATCACAATACAAAAAAGTTCAGGATATAAAAGCTTAAAGACATCAGAGGTCTTATGAAATATAATATTTCCTTTATGTGAAAGAGCATAATTATACCCCCGCAAACAGAGTTTGGGGGGTATATAGGAATCACCATGTCTGTCTGTCTGTCTGTCTGTCTGTCTGTTCGTCTGTCCACACTTCTCGTAAGCGCAACTCCTCTTAAACCACTTAAAGGATTTTGATGAAACTTTACGCAAAGGAAGGACACTATATGGAGATGTGCATGAAGGAATATAATTACTGTTCGAAATCAGGAAGGGGAGATAATTTGACTTTGACTTTTCTTTGATTCCCTATGTATGAGTTACCTCGTAAGCACAACTCCTCTTAAACCACTTGAAGGATTTTGATGAAACTTTACACAAAGAAATGACATTATATGGAGATATGCATGAAGGAATATAATTATTGTCCGAAACTAGGAAGGGGAGATAATTTGACTTTGACTTTTCATTGATTCCCTATGTATGTGTTCTTTATGGGTTACCTTGTAAGCGCAACTCCTCTTAAACCACTTGAAGGATTTTGATGAAACTTTACACAAAGGAAGGACACTATATGGAGATGTGCATGAAGGAATATAATCATGTCCGAAATCAGGAAGGGGAGATAATTCAACTTTGACTTTTCGTTGATTCCCTTTGTATGAGTTACCTGGTAAGCACAACTCCTCTTAAACCACTTGAAGGATTTTAATGAAACTTTACACAAAGGAAGTACATTATATAGAAATGTGCATGAAGGAATGTAATTCGACTTTGACGTTTCATTGATTCCATATGTATGTGTTCTTTATGGGTTACCTCGTAAGCGCAACTCCTCTTAAAACACTTGAAGGATTTGGATGAAACTTAAAACAAAGGAAGGACATTATATGGAGATGTGCATGAAGGAATATAATTATTGTCCGAAACCAGGAAGGGGAGATAATTCGACTTTGATTTTCGTTGATTTCTCCTGCAATTATCTTTTTTTTTCAAGAAATAAATTTAAGCATAGATATTGTGAAGTCAAACTGTTAGAGAGGCACACTTTTTCATTGTTATCCTCTTGAAAAGTTGTTTTCAAAGTGTTGTAATGAAATTTCTCTAATGTTTATGATTTTTGTGCAAAATGTCAAATAGGCTAAAAAAGGGTGAATTTCATATTTGTCTGATTTAGACAGAATATTTTCATTTGAGCCCTTTTGAAAAGTTCTTTCTTGAAGATCATATCATTATGTCCATACTTATATTGTGTCCACACTTGTACTGTGTCCACCCCTGTATTGTGTCTACACCAAATTAAATTTGCACTTACCATATCGATCCAGGGTTCAATGAGCTGGGGTATATTTGGCTGCCATTCGGCGACAGCTCTTGTTGTTATTACTTTGACCAATGTATGCGATGCCTTCTTTCTAAAACTTAATGCTTGTTTGCTGCATCCATTATAATTAAAATGATTATTAGGGCCCCGCCACATAGTGGCGGACGCCCTATAGTAATCGCTCTGTCCGTCCGTTTGTCCGTCCATCCGTCATCCGTAACAACGTTGTGTCCGGGCTATAACTTTTTTTTCTTTTGAGATAGGGGTTTGATATTTTGCATGAAGATAGATCACTTCAGGACGATGTGTCATGAACAATGATTGGTGACCTTTGACCTTGACCTTTGTCATCAAGGTCAGAATTTTGCTTTACTAGTGCCAAATCTTGTCCCGGCTATATCTTTTTTGTCTTTTGAGATAGGCTTTTTATATTTTGCAAGTAGATAGATCACTTTAAGATGATGTGTTATGAACCATGATTGGAGACCTTTGACCTTGACCTTTGTTGTCAAGGTCAGATTTTTGCTTTTCTTATAACAAGTCATGTGCATCCATTATAATTAAAATGATTATTAGGGCCCCTCCACATATAGTAATTGCTTTGTCCGTCCGTTCGTCCGTCCGTCTTCCGTGACAACGTCGTGTCCGGGCTATAACTTTTTTGTCTTTTGAGATAGGGGTTTGATATTTTGCATGTAGATAGATCACTTCAAGACAATATGTCATGAACCATGATTGGTGACCTTTGACCTTTGACCTTGACCTTTGTCTTCAAGGTCAGATTTTTGCTTTTCTTATTACAAGTCATGTCCTGGCTATAACTGTTATGTCTTTTGAGGTAGGCTTTTGATATTTTGCATGTAGATAGATCATTTGAAGACGATGTTGTGACCTTTTATCTTGACCTTTGTCTTCAAGGTCAGATTATTGCTTTTGGGTATTACTTTCTGTTTATATCTTGATGACATGATTATGTCCATACTTGTGTTGTGTCCACACTTGTATTGTGTCCACACCTGTATTGTGTCCACACACACTTAAATTTGCACTTATATACAGCGCGCCCATAGAGATGGCTGCCATCTCTCCGATGTCTAGTTTAATAGCAGAACATTTCATATTTGTGTACCTTTATCTGAGATGCTGTGATTAGTGAGTTGGAAATGATATCTGACTGGGCAGTCACTGTTGTTTGTAACTGAGCACAAATGTTCTGCAAAAGGGTCACCTAGTTGGCCGCATGTTTCGCCAAGTAAGTACTGTAGTCAAGCACCAGAGTTACACGATCATCATTTGTCTAGTTGACTTTAAGCTTCAGTGTATAACTCCTGTTTTGTTTTGCTATTGAGTCCAGAGTCCTGTTAAGAACAGGTCTGGGGTTCTGTCTTCTTAAGAAAAATGTGCACATATAAACATGTTTGCCTTATCTTTACAGGAAGCTGTTGATCTAACAAGAGTAACTGGTGTGTCAGGTTCTACCTGTGAGAAACTACACAGTGCCTTAGACAGTGTGATAGAAACAGCACAAGACTTTACAGACTCTGCTTATACATCACATGACAACAGGGGAAAAATAATTCAGTCATGTGACCAGCTAAGAATAGACTTACAGATGGTGGTTCAGAAATCTTCAATTCAGGTAAATAATGTAAAATCAGAACAAATAAAGCGTTTGTTTAGCCTGTCTTGTGCTTTTGTAGTGAAGGTATACTTTACAGTGGATCTCAATGGTGTATAAGCCAGAAGCAGGATTGGTCTTTTTAAGAAAGCTGGAACAGGACCGTGGCAAAAAAGAGCAAGTGAAAGCAAGATAGGATTTCGAGCGTGAAGCATGAACTACTTAAATTTTAGCCTGTGAAACGGGAAAAAGCTGGCACTTTATAAAGAGTCTTTGAAAAATTTTCCCACTGGTGGTCAAGGAAATGGGAAACAAAGAAAATTGACAGGATTATGGGAAAGGGACCCCATCAAGAACCCTTTTACAGATAACTATTTAGAGACCTAAAGCAAAGTTTCCAACCAATCTGGTTGGCTGGAATGTTTTTGTAAAATAGGGGCAGTAACTGCATTCTAGAGTTTTAGCTTGTCCATTAATTAACAAAAATAGTTTCAAGAAGAAAATATTGAAATAGTTTTGAATAAATTCAAAATTGCAGGCAAACCTTGAAAGCTCAGTCCTTAGCTGATTTTTGGCTTTACATTTAGATCATATTCAATTTGGTTATTTGTTCTCTATCAGTTTTTTAAACATCTTTGAGTTTATGGTCTTCCAAATGTTTGGGTTTTATCTGCACTGGGGAGACATGGATTGTCGGGGTGCGCATATGCAGAAAATAAGTTCACAGTAACTTTGGTATTTAGTTATTTGTTACCACTGAGTCGATGCCACTGCTGTTGGACTATTAGTCCCCGAGGGTATTCACCAGCCCAGTAGTCGGTACTTCCATGCTGATCCGAAAGCCGATTATTTTTGGAACCTTATAATATCTAAATTTTTCTAAATTGTGTTGAAAACTAAGGAGCATCTCCCTCGTGCAAGCTCAGTCCTTAGCTGATTTTTGGCTTTAAATTTAGATCATATTCAATTTGGTTTTTTGTTCTCTAACAGTTTTTTAAACAGCTTTGAGTTTATCGTCTACCAAATGTTTGGGTTTTATCTGCACTGGGGAGACATGGGTTGTATGGGTGCGCATATGCAGAAAATAAATTCACAGTAACTTCGGTATTAAGTTATTTCAAAGGACTGATTCCAGATTTGGTGTCAGACTTGCGGTTTGCAAGTATGCTAAAGGAAAATCTCCGTCTAATAATAGGTAGGGATTTTCTCATATGTTTTGCTACATTTGATAACAGCCTACTTCTACTATAATAAAGTTAAAGATGAAAACAATAAAAAAATGTGGAGTAAACATACATGTGGTAAAATCATAATAATGCAGGACAAAACAATGAAGTTTGTATGGTAATACCAATAAGTCGATACCTCTGCTGGTGGACCCAAAGTCCCAGAGTATATCACCAGCCCAGTCCTAGAGTACTTCTTTACTTGCTGGAAAACTGACATTAAAAAAATTTACTATATCTAAATTTTAGATAATGTATAAATCTTCATGCAATGTTCTGTCCTTAGCTGATTTTGGCATAACTGTTAAACCTTTTAGGGTAATTTGCTGTGTGGTTATCAAAATATTTCGAAAGTAATTTCAAGAAAGCTTTAGGCAAAAGTTTTAGAAAAGCAGAATTAGAAAAGCTTGACATATCACCTCCAACTCCAAAGCAATTTTAATTAGAGTTTTTCCTTTTCCTCATTAACCAAGTATGTTTTATGTTTTAGAATCAGAATGACTTGTTATCGACACAAGAGGCAGAGACAGCAGTACTGAAGACACTGAGTTCTGTGTCATGTCTGAAGAAACAGGTGAGGCATGGACGGGGAAATAATTAGTCACATGAATGACATTTGTTAGTGTGGTTTTTCTAGATCTGAAAATTTATTTTCCGGAATGCAAATTATAATGAACCAAATACAGTGGACCCCATCAAACCAAGACAAAAAAATGTGTTGGATTATTCAAAATGTCAGAATATTATGGTTCAAAAAGCATTTCAGAGCTGTCTTTAGTACCAAAAAATTATGTCGGATTTGTCGGGATTTTGGAATACTCAGGTGTCAGATTAGACAGGTTTCACTGTATAAGCTAGTTTTCAGGTAGACTGAGGGGTGGTTTCCAGTAATTTACAGTGGAACCTGTTGAACCGAGACATTATGTGACCATAAAAATGTGTCGGATTATTCAGAATATCGGAATACTATGGTTCAAGAAGCATTTCGGAGCTGTCTTAAGGACCAAAAAAATTTATAAGATTTGCTTGGATGTAGGAACACTCAGGTGTCAGATTAGACAGGTTTCACTGTATAAGCTAGTTTTCAGGTCAACTGAAGGGTAAGATTTCCAGCAATTTATTTTCCTGGTGGTTAAATAATAGATACATGTAAATCATGATCACATTTGAAGATAAGTTTGTAATGTTTTGATATTCATGAAATTTTATTTTTACAAATTTAACGAAGATGAATTTCTTGTGAATAGCAATTGGTTTACAATTGGGCCTGTAAGTCTCGTGCAATTTTGGAACTTCCAGGATAAAAAATTGTACCCGGAAGTTACATTTTAAACAAAGATTTATGACGTTTCAAACAAAAATGTGAAGGTCATAATCTCAAGACGTCATGTTTTGGCAGGAAGCGTTTTCGAATTGCCTGTTTATCGTGGATTCTCGTGAGTCACATGACGAGACTTACTGACCCTATATTCTCAATTTCAACACAAGTCAAGAATAAAACCTTGAATCACAAAAGGGGTTTGGTTTAGACAAGTTTCTCTGTAACTGATGATTTGCCTGTCAGACAATGATGTGACAAACAAAGAAAAAAACGTCATTAAAACATGACATGTAACCATAATGTAAAGACTTCCATTTCCTGGGTGTATGGTTTACTTTCTGTCTTTGTAAAAGGGGCATTGATATTAAACTCAAAGGCTAGCTGATAAGCAGAATCACTTTGTTATATTTCTTTGCAAGAGATGTTCCGTTATAATTTATTGAAACTTGGAAATTTTCGCACCATCTTTTTTTTAAAGGTTGTTGGTCAAATCGCAAACCCTCCCAAATGCATCAAAATGTTTGCGACGGTCTCATTTTCGCGCTTCAGCCCTCGATACAAAAATAGCAAAAATAAAACTGCCACGAAAATTTCCCTGTTTACAGTATAACATGTGAGCCTCAGAAAGATTAATAGGATCTTGCATAAGGTCAAATTAAAGATCGGGATATCTTTCACAAGTGTAAGAAATTTCGTCTTTTCTCGAGTGGAGCGTAGCGGAACGAGAGTAAAAGACGTAGAATTTCTTACACGAGTGAAAGATATCCCGATCTTTCATTTTGACCGAATGCAAGTTCCTATTTCTTCCGTAAAACACGGATAGAAATGTCTAGATACTTATACCGTGTGAACAATGTTGTCGCCATTTGAGTGTTCCTAACATTATGACGTCATGGGTTTTATGACGTTTAGTCATGGTTACGATTGTTGTATCACAAAAATCAGCACGTCTGGTTGGTCATTTACCGGTGTGAGATGAGATCGCGTGCATCGATCTCACATGGGTCATCTCCCACTGTAAACCACCATTTACGGAAGAATATTAAAATCAAGAGATAACCATACTGTATTTTAAGATCCGAGGTGGTATATTGTAGATTTTACTCTCGCAAAAAGAGTTTTCAGTCAACATGTTAGGGGGAGCAGGAAAATGGATGTTTGTTATGGTTAAATCTTAAATTTACCCCTGAAGATCCTAAAATACAGTTTGGTTATCTCTATTCTAATGCAAATCCATAAAAAGAATTTGAAATTACAGGAAGTTTAGTATGCATCTGTGCCATGATGTTTCTTTTCTGACGATAGAATACTGAAAACTTTGAAGCTATCCAATCAAAATTAGCATAACAGACATAAATGCATTAGAATATGAAATTTATGAACAAAGAAACAAGAGTCTTTTAGATGTAAAACTGATGATTGGATTTAATGGTGCACTTAACTACAGAGACTATTATAAATGAAATAGAATGAATGAAATTAAATCTTTTAGGAAATGGCTTGTCTGAATTGAGCCATCCAATTGTCATTTTATTAACCAGTCATAAAATGGAAAAAGATATGTTATGCAGCTGCTAAAAGGCAAAGTGGCATTAAGTTTTACCCTTGCCTTTACATCCCTATATCCCAAGTTTTTGTCAAGCTCAGCTTCTTCACACAGTAATGATTCTACATGTATATTTGGTCTGGAGATTTTAATTGATGAGTTGTAGCATGGCTTCCCTTTTTAGCTCACCTCACGAAGTGAGGGGGGCTTATGTGATACCCCTAGTGTCGGCGTCGGCATCGGCATTTGCGTCCGGTTAGGAAGAATGGTTAAGGTCCATGCCCCACATCAACCATATTGGTATGCCTGATGCATTTTGGGATGATGACTGGAATGCATGCTTCAGATGCTGTCTCTGACTTACATTTTAAGCATGAGCGACTTGGTTAGGTAGAATGGTTAAAGTCCATTCCCGCTTACTGACATGGCCCACATCAACCATATTGGTATGTGTGATGCATTTTGGGATGAAAACAACAATGCATGCTTCTGATGCTGTCTCTGACCTACATTTTACGCATGACTAATTCTGTTATAAAGAATGATTATAGTCCATTCCTGTTTACTGACATGTGCAACATGTGAGAATGCTGCGCAACGAGGTGAGCTTAGCAGGCAGTGGCTGCTTTCTATGATTCAAGTCTGTGCTCATGTACTTCCTGTTTGGTTATCAGATAACTTTCTTTAGATCCATGACCCATAGACACGTTTTCTTTTTGTCTTGCAAGCGAGACATAGTGACCATAGATTTTGGCGGCGGCGGCATTGTCGGCGTCGTCATCAACATTTGTTTAACCCAAATTTTAAACTTTTTTTAACTTAAATAACTTTCTGAAATCTTGCTCAATAGCAATGAATTTTTGACACAATATTCAGTACAATTTCAGTATTGAATCCCAAGTATATTTTTGAAAAAAAATAATTCAAATTTTCCCTATTTTGTCATTGGTTGGACTTTTTTAGCTCACCTGGCCTAAAAGACCATTTGAGCTTTTGCCATCACTTTGCGTCCGTCCTCCGTCCGTCTGTAGTCCGTCTGTCCGTCAACATTTTCAAGTCTTTTCCTCTGAAACTGCTGGGTTAATTGTAACCAAACTTGGCCTGGATCATCACCATGGTATGCAGTTTAAAATTTGTGTTCGATTAGTCCGTAGATCAAACAAGATGGCCGCTGTTACTAAAAATAGAATATAGGGGTAAATTGCTGTTTTTCGCAAATAACTCGAAAACCTTATAGATATCAAAAATCTGATGGGGTAAAAATGATCAGCATGGCAAGATCTACCTGCCCTGCAATTTTGAAGACAATCCGAAAACCTGTCTTGGAGTTATTGCCCTTTTTCCGTAAAATTTTCAAAATTTTAACGTTATTAATTTTTTATCAGAAAAACTATATGTATAAAGAGATAGAAGTTAACTTCAAATTTCAAAAATGTTCAGCATGTCAAGATCTACCCACCCTGAAATTTTGAAGATAATCCAAAAACCCTTGTAGGAGTTATTGCCTTTTTTCACAGAATTTTCAAAATTTTCATATTTTTCGTCTGTAATTTCCAAAACTATAGCAGATGAAGATTAAGTGTAAATTGATAAAATGTTTGCAATGCTGTGGCGACTTCAAAACTGGTGTTGAAAATTAATGGTTGACGGCCATTTTCAAAATGGCCACCAAAAAAGGTGGGAAAATTCAGCATTGTCTGATTTCAATGAAATTTGGTTTCCAAAAAGGTATTGATGTCGCAACTTCAAAACTGATGTTAAAAATTGTTTGTTGACCGCCCTTTTTCAAAATGGCCGCCAAAAAAGGTGGGAAAATTCAATATTGTCTGATTTCAATGAAATTTGGTTTTCATGTAGATATTGATGTTGCTACTACAAAACCGGTGTTGAAAATTGTTTGTTGACTGCCATTTTCAAAATGGCCACCAAAAAGGCCGGAAAATTCAACACTGTCCGATTTCAATGAAATTTGTTTTCCAAATAGATATTGATGTCGTAACTTAAAGATATTGATGTCGTAACTTAAAGATATGGTGTTGAAAATTGTTGTTGACTGCCATTTACCAAATAATGTCTCGACTTCAAAACTGGTGTTGAAAGTGGTCCTTAGCAAGACAACTTTTGTCAAAAAAGCCCAACAAAGAAGTATAGTAAAACATGATAAGACTTAAAATAGACCAAGTTAATCGTAGTGTTTGCTCTACCAAAGTTTGAGAGACTAAATTTCAACTGTATTACTTACAATGTTAGCTTGATTGTGGCAACTGAAAGCCAGGTGAGCGATACAGGCTCCAGGGAGCCTTTGGTTTAGTTTTTTTCATAATTTTTTTGTTTCCACTATATCTCAACACTTACATGCCATAGACAGATGATGATTGGTAGGTGGTAACATCTTAGTAGTAACCAACATCCATACCAGAATTATGTCACCTTGACCTATATTTTCCGCATCAATGAATTTTACTAAATTTTCACTTTGGTCCATAATATCAACAAAGTTCAAACAAATTGGAACTTAGGAAATTTAATTTTGACATAGAAATATTACATTTAGTGTATAGATAAGCAATAGACTTTCAGGATTTTATTCCTGTTCCAACTTTGGTAAATTTCCTGAAAATGTCCAAGACTTAACAATTTTTAAAATTTTTGAATACAATCAAATATTTTAGCAATTTCTCGTACCATACACAATTCTGAAACTTAAGAATAAAAAAAATGGTTCCAATTTCGGTAAATTTCCTGAAACTCTCAAAGACAAGCAATTTTGGGGAATTCTTTTTAGCAACAATGCTTTTTGATTGACTTTTAGTGAAAACAAAAATTTTCAATGCTTAGATCATGTAGGTTTCAGAAATTTTAATTCCAATTTTGGTAAATTTCCTGATACTCTCAAAGTGAGTCAAAGACAAGCAATTTTTCAAATATCTTTTGCATGAATTTTTGTCAAAACTAATATTGCCAATAGTTAGCTTTCAAAAATTTCCTGAAACTATGAAAGACCAGTTATTACTTAGAATTTTTAGTAACCACATCTTAATATAGGCCAAATTAAAATGAAAGTGGAGTGAGCAGGAGAGACAATAGGTTCGGCGGAACCTTTACGAATTATTTTTATTTAAATGATGTTCAGTCTCTGTGTTTTTGACGATGTATTAAAATGCAATCTCTTATTTATAGCTGCAAGAAACAGCGATGGACCAAGCATCAGAATTGTTCAAAGCCAATGAAGATCATGATTTACTGAAATTTCTCAAGACAGCGGGAATAAACGGTGATGTGAAGAAAGTTGACGAGTCAGCTGTTAAATTTGAAGAACATAGAGAACAGTTAGAGGAGGTAGTGTATCAAATATAGAATTTAGGCCATTAAAAAAATATATATGTTTCTCAAGCCCCGCTTGCGTCTGCCAAAAGGTAACCGCATCAAACTTTTTTTTTTGGAAATTTCAATTTTTTTTTTTATTTTATAAGAGTAACTAAAAGCTCAGTCTTATCAAATATTGAAGTGTAAGTTTAGATATCTTTTGAATTAAGCTCAGATGTATTAAAAAATTATTACACAGTGACATCAAAATTAAATTTTGCTGACATCCAAGAAATCATGAAAAAAAAAAACAAACAAACAAACAAAAAAAACACCCGCCCGCACCAAATTTAAAATAAAGAGGTTTGAGAAACAAACAATTTATTTTGAATGGCCTTATGTATTCTAAATAGTGATTATTATATTTCTACAATGAGGATGGGAATAAAATCAAGAACCCAGTTGTAAGTCCATGTAAATTACCCCCATATAATACAGTGAAACCTGTCTAAACTGAACTCCTCGCTGACTCATGATTTTGTTTGGTTTAGAGAGGTGTTCGGTTTACACAGGTTTAAAATAAAAAGATTTTGATACTAAAGGATTTCAAAATAAGTTTGGTTAAGACAGGTTTCCATTTTAGACAGGGTTCAGTTTTGACAGGTTTCACTGTACAACAAAGAGAGCAACATTAAGATCAACAAAGCATGTAAACTTTTTCTGCTGAATACTCCATTTAAACCAAGTGCTATTATGGAGGGGTTAGAAGGCAATAAATATTTTTGGATAGATGTTGATGTTCACGTTCAATCTTTGAACAAATATGTTTGTGTGGAAGTTGTGAAAAACTCGGAGGATTGATAAGGGTTATACTTGCTTTTAAGGAAAACAAATGTTTAAATACCAGTAGGTAAATTTGAAAACTAAAGAATCTGTTTATATATACAGGTGTGTAAACTGTTCCGCCACATTGCTACAACAGAACCATTGGTTATCACAGCAGAACATAATGAATATGTCTTGAGAAATATAGGAGAAATGGTACGTATAAGTAAGGTTTGCACCAATTTCTACCTCAGGTCAGTGTTGAATGGATCAGCTGAAATGACTTAATACTACTTTATGCAAGAAACTATAAATAAACAGCACCTAATTGTAGATATTTATAGATATAATATTTAGGCAATTACAAAAGAAAATCGTTTGTCTCTCATGCACTTCTCACATCTGCTAAAATAGGCCTTGTCAAGCCTTTATTCCTTTAAATTTCCACCAACTTCTTTTTGTCTCACCTACAACAAATGTCATTAGTCGCAAAGATAAGACATAGTAAACATAGATTATGTCGTCAGACTTGGTGTCGTAAACATTTGGTTAACCCAAATCCTAATCTTTTCATGAAGTTCAATAACTTTCTCAATATCAACCAGGCTTTGTTACACCAGCAAAATTGTAAAAGTTTTCAGACTGAAAGGCCAATAACTCTGCTAAAAATCAGCAGACCAGAACCAATCTCAAATTTGATCTGTAACTCATGAAGGTAGACTCACATACCAAGTATGAGACCACTACATGCAATGGTTTAGGAAAAAGTGCAGAAAACTGTTATTTTACCCAATTTTCTAAGTTCAAGGCCCATAACTCCATCAAAAATCAGTGAACCAGAACAAAACTTGTGATTGATCTGTAACTAACTAAGGTAGACCCACATAACAAATATGAGATCAATAACTGCAATGGTTTAGAAAAAAAAATGCGAAAAACTGATATTTTACCAAATTTTCTAAGTTCAAGGCCCATAACTCCGTTAAAAAATCAGTGCACTAGAACCAAACTCAAACTTTATCTGAAACTTATAGAGGTAGACTCAATATCTGCAATTGTTTAGAAAAAAGGTGCGGGAAAACTGATATTTTGCCTAATTTTTTAAGTTCAAAGGCCCATAACTCTGCCAAAAACCAGTGGAACGGAACCATACTTAAATTTGATCTGTAACTCATACAGGTAGACTCACATATAATATATTAGATCAATATCTGCAATGGCTTAGAAAAAAAGAGTGGAAAACTGATGTGGGACTGAAAGATAGATAGATGGACAGACTTACAGACAGAGTGCAAACCTAAAGTCCCTTTCGGCTATCGTCGGTAGGGGACTCATAAAACTTAGACATAATATTCAGTACAACTTCATCATTGAATCCCGAATTTATTTTGAAAAAAATCAGATTTTTTCAGTATTTTGCCATCAATTTCAATGAAATTTTTTGTTTGTACGATATCACAGCACCTACATGCCATATATATATATGATGATTGGTAAGTGGTTACATCTTTTGTTGTAACCAGTATCCATTACAGAATTATGTCACGTAGACCTATATTTTCTGCATTTGGCTAAATTTTCACTTTAGGTCCATATATCAACAATGTTTAAACACAAATGGAACTTTGGAATTAAAGTTTGATGTAGAATTGTTGCATATGGTCTATAGAGGGCCAATAAGCTGTCAGAATTTTATTCCGAGACAAACTTTGGTAAATTTCCTTAAACTATTCAAGATTAACAATTTTAAGCTCACCTGACCCAACGAGTCAGTGTGAGCTATTGCCATCACTTGGCGTCCGGCGTCTGTCTGTCTGTTAACTTTTCACATTTTCATCAACTCCTCTGCAACTACTGGAGCAAATTCAACCAAACATTACAGGAATGATGTACTAAAGGTCCTTTACAAAGTTTGCTCATTTTCTTCCGATCCGACAAAAAACATGGCCACCAGCGTGGAACTTAGGTTTAACATTGGACCCTATGGCAAAAAAAAACATTTTCATCTTCTCCTCTGAAACCACTTTACAGGAATGATTTACTAAAGGTCCTTAACAATGATTGCTCATTTTGTTCCGATCCAACAAAAAACATGGCCACCAGCACGAAACATGGTTTAACATTGGACCCTATGGGAAAATCACATTTTCATCTTCTGCTCTGAAACTACTGAAGCAAATTCAACCAAACTTTACAGGAATGATGTACTAAAGGTCCTTTACAAAGTTTGTTCATTTTGTTCCGATCCGACAAAAAACATGGCGCCAGCCCGGAACTTAGGTTTAACATTGGACCCTATGGGAAAAATCACATTTTCATCTTCTCCTCTGAAACCACTGAAGCAAATTCAACCAAACCTTACAGGAATGATGTACTAAAGGTCCTTAACAATGATTGCTCATTTTGTTTCCATCCGACAAAAAACATGGCCCCCAGCAAGGAACTTAGGTTTAACATTGGACCCTATGGGAAAAATCACATTTTCATCTTCTCCTCTGAAACCACGGAAGCAAATTCTACCAAACTTTACAGGAATGATGTACTAAAGGTCCTTAACAATGATTGCTCATTTTGTTCCCATCCGACAAAAAACATGGCTGCCAGCACGAAACATGGTTTAACACTGGACCCTATGGGAAAAATCACATTTTCATCTTCTGCTCTGAAACTACTGAAGCAAATTCAACCAAACTTTACAAGAATGATGTACTAAAGGTCCTCTACAAAGTTTGCTCATTTTGTTCCCATCCGACAAAAAACATGGCGCCAGCGTGGAACTTAGGTTTAACATTAGACCCTATGGGAAAAATCACATTTTCATCTTCTCCTCTGAAACCACTGAAACAAATTCAAGCAAACCTTACAGGAATGATGTACTAAAGGTCCTTAACAATGATTGCTCATTTTGTTCCGATCCGACAAAAAACATGACCGCCAGCACGAAACATTGTTAAAAATTGGACCCTATGGGAAAATAACATTTTTATCTTCTGCTCTGAAATGGCTGAAGCAAATTCAACCAAACTTCACAGGAATGATGTATGGAAGATCCTATACAAAGATTGCTCATTTTGTTCTGATCCAACAAAAAACATGGCCGCCAGCAAGGAACTTAGGTTTAACATTAGACCCTATGGGAGAAATCACATTTTCATCTTCTGCTCTGAAACCACTGAAGCAAATTCAACCAAACTTAACAGAAATGATGTATTAAAGGTCCTTTACAAAGATTGCTCGTTTCTTTCTGATCTGATAAAAAACATGGCAGCCAGCGCAGAACTTAGGTTTAACATTGGAGCCTGTGTGAAAAATGACATTTTCATCTTCTCCTCTGAAACTGCAGAAGCAAATTCAACCAAACTTTACAGGAATGATGTACGGAAGATACTTTACAAAATTTGCGCATTTCATTTCGATTTGACAAAAAACATGGCCTCCAGTGCAGAACATAGTTGAACATCATAGCGCGGTATATGAAAACCCTGCATTTCATTATCTTCTCTGAAACTATTCAAGCAAATTTATGTTGGAATGGTGTATTGAAGGTCCTTTGCAAAGATTACTCATTTCAATAGGATCAGACAAAAAAACACTTGTGCCAATGGAGAACATAGCTTAACATGAGCCTCATTTGTAAAATACATCATTTTTGGTCGTGCATGGCATAGAAGCATTTTGTCAGGTGAGCGATACAGGCTCAGCATCTGAGCCTCTAGTTTAAGTTCTTGTATATAATCAAGTATTTTAGCCATTTTTTTTCATACCAGACATAATTCTGAAAACTAAGAATAAAAATGTATGGTACCGATTTTGGTAAATTTCCTGCATCTCTTAAAGACAAGCAATTTTTGGGGATTTCTTGTTAGCTATTTGGATGAATTTTAGTCAAAATAAAGTGTTTCCAAGGTTAGATTTCATTCATGGAGTTGACAGTCAATTTACTGATGAATATTTTTACTGTCAAATAAAAAGTGAAGCTTTCAGGTGGTAATCAAATAATGTACTGTTTCTGCAATCAAACAATTTTACCTCATAAAGGATGAGTGGCAGTAAGACCCATTTTTGGCCCAAGATTTACCATGAAACTAAAACTATACAAACAGACGTCTTATGTTCCTGAAACATTGAACAAATATAGGGCTTTATGAAAATGATAAAGCTTTTTTCCATATCAGTTTGATTCTCATGATAATCAGTTAACTCAAAAGCTATATTTTTGGAAATAGTCAGAATTTCATAGATATTTGCTGTATTTTGCACATTTTTGTGCTTTGAAAAATATGGGCACATCTGAATAACAACTTCATATTTAGTCAAAATGTGTAAAATGGTGAAATACATCATTTCTGAAAGTTTGAAGTTGTTGATTGCATGTGCCCCATGTTCACTTAAAGAAAATTTGCTTTGAGAACATTCAAAATTGCAGATTTTCTGATTTTCTTTCAAAAAGACGGCTCCTTGTGATGTCACAATAACGTCAAAATGAAAGGAATTCGTATTATTATATGTTTTCTTTGTAGCCAGATGTAATAGTTAATATTTCCCATAAATATCACACTATTTTAAACAACTTGATTTTTTTGGGCCAAATATGGGTCTTATTGCCACTCATCCTTTGCTTTGTATTTGAAAGTGCATGGGGAACCAGACCAGACAGTTAACCTACTATGTATGTAGATAGAGTATTTTGATAAATCAAATCATCTGTTATGGGCTTTATTTTATAATGTTGCTAATATAATTCCTTCTTTTATTCATATGTCTATTGAAATTAATGCATTATGACCAAAGAGAGACAACTCTGTTGATCTTCTTTGGCAAGTGTATATATTTTGTTTTGTATGTTCAGTGGTGATAGATCAAGTGTTCGTTCTTTATTTCAATATTTGAATCATGAACATGCATTATTATATCCATTAAAAATGGATTTAATTTGATTGAAAGTATGATTTGTATTATAGGTACTGCTTGCTGCAAGAACACTTGCCCAATATAACAGTAGCAAGATAGCTCGTGAAAATCTAGAGAATTTTGCTGAGGCTTGGGAAAGTCAGATAAATGATCTCTCTGTTCTAGTCAAAGAAGTAAATGATGTGTGTCAAGGAAGAATGGATAAACCAGTGTATCTGTCTTTACCTAGGCCAGGGGTAGGTACCTTAAATAATGGGCATATTGTGTATCACATGGTATGTCTGTCTGTAACTGGTTTGTTAAGGAATAATGGATAAAACAGTGTATCTGTCTTTACCCAGGTCAGGGGTAGGTACCTTAAATAATGGGCATATTATATATCACACTGTCTGTTTGTCTGTAGCTAAAACCATGCAGGTGCCTTTGTGTATGGTGTAATAAAATCAGGGGAAGCTTTCGTGAAATGGAAGTGTAGGATGGAGGTTAAGTTTGTACTTTTGAGGTCAAAGTTTACTTGGAAATTTGCTTTTTTTATCAAATATTACAAAATTTCTTGAAAGTTTGTTGTACACTGAAATATCTTTCACTTTGGTAGTTGCCCAAAAATGGATTCTATTAAAAACTTGCATCTTACTTTTTGAAAATTTCAATTAAGGAGGTAGACCTAGGTTAAGGGACATAACTCTTAAAAATCACTTGTATGTTTGTTTTAATCATTTTCATAAATACATTGTAAGCTTCCAAGTAACACTGATGATTTTGATTCTTTTTCACATAAATGCTTAAAAAGTGTCAAAGAAACTGACTGTTTCAAACACCTTGCTGATTTACAGAGTTATCTCCCTTAACCTAGGTCTACTACCTTAAATTTAAGGAGTTTCTCCCTTGTGCAAAGCTCTGTCCTTTGTTCATTTTGACTTTAAGTTATTGTTTTTTGATCTCTCTTATACATTGACATGCCCTGAATAGACATTAGTTTTTGAAATGAACAACTGCAGAAACTAAATTTGGCGTTTCTTCAGTATTTGGTTCTTTACAAGGAGGTTTCCTTCTTCTATGTACAGTTGGTTTCTCCTAGTGATGATGTATACTTTATAAATCTGTTACTTTGTGGAAGCAATGTTTTATACAAATAGTTGTACAAGGGACATAATCAGGTTGTGATGAAATGGTTCATTATCTCCCTTTATACACAAGTTGTAAATATTGATTGTAATGCAACATTTATATAACGAAAGTTTTGATTGGTCAGAACTGACCGTCAATTCCACCATCTACACACCTGGGACATGGTAGGTTCCCTGTTTAGTCTGGTTCTTTGTATGGTTACATATACATAAGTTAAAAATAGAACATAAAATCGATTAATGGTTTTTAATTGCATTACAATCGCAATAACAGTTCATTATTTAAATACCCAAGGGCATCAATCTTGATTTGACGGTCCAAATATCCGTTTACAGGCTCCGCTATGCGTCGCCTGTAAACTTCATTTTGACCGTCAAATCTACGATTGACGCCCTCCGGTATTCAAATAATGTACTGTTACTGCTTAATTATATCAGCCATTCAGCTTTCTATTAAATCTCATAATAATTATATCCATTTTCAACTTACATAAACGTTATTTAGTTGGTAAAAAATCTAATCTAATGAAGGTAGCTGTTTGCAAACTTTATAAATTAATAATCTTTCTTTATTATAATACATGTATGAAAAAGAACAGTCATGGTAAATATAACATAGCAAAGTACTTTGTGGTGATTTCTGTTGATTTGACCATTCCTTTAATATCCTAAAAGAGGGGACAGTAGATGTTTTTTCTTAGTGTCCAAGAATGTCGCTTCTGATAAGGTTAATGCGACTTCTGATAGGACTCATTTAAAGGACTCATTTGTTTTTATTTCAGGGTTTAATTTATTCCAAAAATGGGATTTAATACTTTTTTTCAGTGCTGAATTTTTCCACCTGAGGAGGTGAATTTTAGAAATTTTTTCTCAGGGGTATAGTATTTGTCTTCTGTTGGGGCCAAATATTCAAGGTCCTTTCCACCCCCACTGTTTTCAGATATTAAATAGAATGACCAATTATAAGCTCCCTCTTATAATGTCTGAAATGAGTTTATGCTCAAAAGGATGCCAATATTGGAACTGTTTCTTTTTGCTAATAATTTTTCTCAGTTAAAATTTATAAGTATGAAATAATAAGATTATCTCAATGACATCTGTATTCAAAATTCTATTATTGCATCAAGGAATGCAATGACAATAACACAATAAGAGCCGTCAGAACAGTGGCGACGCTAAAATAGACAACATCATTATATGTTTTATGCTCAAATATATCAGTAAAACTTGAGTAATGCTGTTGTTACTTTGTATACTATAGGTCTACCTTTATCTCTTAATGTCATATTAGAATCAAAATAGTTCATAGCCGTCGATGGTTTGTAGTCGATTAACATATGGTTACCCATTATTTTTGTTATACTCTGCCACACATAGTGGCGAGGTATTATGTGATACCCTCAGTTGTGTGTCCGTCCGTCTGACCCTGAAGGTTTCCGACTGATAACTTGTGAACGAAATAACACAAGGTCTTCAAACATGGTATGCAAGTTGTTTACAACAAAACTCAGGTCAAGTTCCATTTTGGGATCATAGGTCCAAGGGGATCTGGAGCTATGCCCTTGAAACTTAGAAATTTTGCGAATTTTAGGGTTTCAGACTGATAACTTGTGAACGAAATAACACAAGGTCTTCAAACTTGGTATGCAAGTTGTTTACCACAGAACTTAGGTCAAGTTTTATCATGGGTTCAGAGGTCCAAGGGGTTCTGGAGTTATGCGCCTTGAAACTAAGAAATTTTGTGAAACATGGTGGGGTATCATGTAATGCACCGTTAGTATTTTTGTGTCGCCTGCTGTAAGCAGAGTCGACACATAGGGATTACTACATTTATCTGTCGACTTACATCGTCGTCCTGCGTCGTCCGTCGGTTTCTGAATTCGCAACTCCTTCAAAACTGCTAGTCCGATTCCAACCAAACTTTCGGGATATGTTTTTCACATGGTGTAGTTGTGCACCTGATACTTAGAATTTTGTCTTTACAGATTTTAGAGGTTCACAGAGCCAAAATTGCTCATTTGTGAGTGTTGCTTTTTGGATCCACAACTCCTTCAAAACAGCTTCTCCGATTCCAACCAAACTTTAAGGACACGTTGTTATCTGGTGTAGTTGTGCATCTGATACTTAGAATTTAGATATTACAGATTTAGAGGTTCACAGAGCCAAAATTGCTCATTTGTTAATTTAGTTTGTTAATCTTCAACTCCTTCACAAATGTGTGTGAGATTCCAACC
>MJUU01027206.1:0-11123 GCA_002080025.1 Modiolus philippinarum
TGGCATCTGTTGAATGGTCACCAGACTCAAATATCGGTATACTAAACTCTTTTTTATACTTTCCTACCAAAACGCCGACACCCAACAATAAAAATTGAATTATTTTGACAAGTATAAAACTAGTGTTTACCGTTCTCGCCTGTGTATTCCCAAACATCGCCTGAAAATACAAAAAGTGACAAAACATCATTTGGACAAAAGTTTTCGAATCCCATATATGTAATTCTATTTGTTTTCAATTAAAGACACCAAATCTACGTGAATAAAAAATCATGTATGTATTCACCATCATCTTATTAGTATTACGTTTCTGCATTAATGAATTTCTATGTCATGGTGTTGGATTATTTTAAATTAGAACACCACAGAAACAATAATGTAGACGTCCAAAATATAAACAATCTTTAAAAATAAATTTTTTTGGCACGTGCTTCACCTCAAATAAACCTCAAAATAACAATGGGGCAATCTGGTCAGCTTTTAACTTAAAATCAGAAACACAGTAGTTATAAAATACTCAACGTCATTTCAATATATTGCATATATATAATGTTAATAAAGATCAATCTTAATTAGTTGACAGAAAAACGGGGTGATATATCAAAGGGATTGATCAAATCGTTTACATACCAAATCAAGCTCAACAGATTACAGTGTCAGCGGCACTACTGTAAATAGTTACAGTGACAATGAGGAACTCAGGAACATAATAATTAAGACTGATATTGATGCTGATGGTATAACGTATTTGAACATAACCTACCTATCACAGCCAAACTTTTACACCATGGTTACACATTTCATAAGTTGTTGAATATATATAAGATATTTTATAATAGATATGGACATTTGATACCTACGTATCCTTTTTCTGGAAAATGAAACTCCCCTTTTTCTTGAATTTTTTTTAATGTCGTGCAAAATTTAGGCAAAACTGAAAAAAGAAATGACCGGTACAAAATGACCTTGAACCCCCTTTTTGGAACCACATTGGAACTGGTTCTGTCGTAGCTTCCACCCCTGCTCTTGCGCCTCATTAACCGCGAAATGATAAATAATAAAATGGAATAAACAAAGGTCCTGTTATCACATGTATCAGAAAACATAAGACTACATTTGTATATAACAAACAGAAAATAAGGCCAAAATATTGTTATTTGGTGTGCAGCATTATGGTGTATGTCGAAGGCCGTTAAACTATTTTTGTAACATTTTCTCAGCAGCTACATGTACTTATCGCAGCCTTTTGTGTTCGGTCTGCAGCTTGTACCGTCGGATTTGATATCAGGTCTGTTGCCTTTCTACTTCCTGTTTGCAGACTTGGTTTATATTTAACATTAATAGTAAGTAATAAAAATTTTCGTAACAATTTTCTCGGCAACTACTTGTATCTTTTTGGTGGATGTCGAAGGTGGGAAAGTATTTTTGTTACAGTTTTCCCAGCAACTACATTTACCGATCACATCCTTTTGATATACATTGTATGCATGGTATGCGGCATGAACATTTTTTTTTACACATATGGTCAATAGTAGAAAATATTGTTATCGATCTTTCAGCATATCAATTTTCTCAGCAACTAATTTTCACCGTTTTTGTATGTTTGTTATGCATCATCTGTAGGTCTGTAGCTCATCTCCTTCTTCTTTAATGAACTCCGTTCATATTTCAGAATGGACCATCCGACAGCCCGTATGTGATCGCTTCTATGTCGATAGGATTTATTCATATGAAATTCATACAAAACATCAAGGCCTACTGGAGGAATACCCCTTTTGATGTTTTATGCGTTTTGATACTACCAATTACAACCTTACTATTATCAACTTACCCTATCATAATTGTCAACTTTGCAGGCATCTTCTAGTATTTCCCTTATACGAACCTTGTAAATGGTGATGGGCATAAAGACGCAATGTTGTGATGGAGGGATGGGGGGGGGGGGGACTGATCACTATACAATTTCCTATACTGTATAAATTTTCGATCTGTTTTTTTTTACATATATATTAATTTCTATGATTTTATAGTGTTTAATTGTGCTGATCCTGATCCTCATTATTCAGACTTTCTCATTCGGCATATGTATCTTTGTGACCGCTTCCTGAAAAAATCCGTCTTATACGATCATTAAAAAGTTCTAAAATTGATATCAGTCCTTGGAGATTTTGCATGTTTACTGTAAAAAACAATTATCATTAAAAAAATATCATAACGACTAACTAGCAACATTTTACGAAGAATATTATTCATTTGAATAAAGCAAATGTGCATGCCTTCGGCCATTTGCATATGTTGATTTCAGTACACTCATTTAGACATAAAAGTGATATTTCAAGTAAATTGTATATTTCTAATGCCCTTCAACAATTATGATAGTATACTGGGAATTCACAGTATACGTCAAATTATATATCTATATTATTTTGTCAAATCAATTTCCAAAAAAAAAAAAATGCATTTAAATGTCTACTTAATGTAGTATGGTGATGGCAATGTAATTCGGTTCAGATAATGATCATATCCGTTTGCTATGCAGGAAAATTGAGCACATTATATTAAATCAATGAATTGGTAAGACTACCCGTCAGTCATTGTCTGTATGGCGGACAAAAGGTCAAATAAAGCAGATAATATATTTGTATTTCCTTTGTCTTTCATTTTGTGTTTTCTTGTGCAATCTTCTTGTGGACTGTAGCTTCCGATCGTAGTTTTCAGTCATTGTGGCTGTTTCCGGCAAACTTTCCCATTCAAATGTATAACAGGTCATGGGAAATTAAAATGACAAATAATAGTACTTGGAGATCACAGTGTCAAAGCAATGAAGAAAATAGTATGATGAAAATTAATGTTGTCAAAAGGATAAACCGGCAAAATCCGAAAGGCAAAAAGGCCATGCATTTGCACAACCTCAAAAATTATAAACTGCAGTGGTGTTGAATTTGTATTAGCATTTTAATTACAAGAATTGGTGGGTAAAACTTGTATTATGTCGCGCCAAACATTCATTTCCATTGTGGCAGTGTCAAAAAGTCGTAAAAAATGTAGGGAAATGTTCATATTAGTACTAAGTGAAAAGGAATCTTTATCTCAGTTCAAACCAAAGCTTCATTTTTTTTTCTCAAAGAACTGATATCCATTCAAAAACTTTTAACAAAAACAAAAAGATGATCGTAAAATAAAAAAAAGATGATCGTAGGAAACGAAATCTGTTGAAGCCTTGATAAATAAGACGGTCACGTACATTTGTAATCACATGAATCTTTAATTCATGAGAAAGTCCAATTAATTTGTGCTAGCTCTCGAGTTATGAACAACTATGATATGTGCACTCCGTAATCAGCGGAAGTTAGAATATTTATATATGTTACGGAAATCAATAATTTTGAAATTGAAGTCGTCCCTTTGTCGTAAATATCAGTACTGGGGAAAATATTTTTGTCAAATATGTATACTTTATGTCTATAGGAGTGTAAGATGATGTTTATTTACTCTTTATTCAG
This sequence comes from Modiolus philippinarum, assembly GCA_002080025.1. Lineage (NCBI taxonomy): Eukaryota > Metazoa > Mollusca > Bivalvia > Mytilida > Modiolidae > Modiolus > Modiolus philippinarum. The sequence goes on from MJUU01027206.1 coordinate 3,504, forward strand.
GGGTCGACTCCGACCTACCGTTGGGTGTGGGGTTCTCTCACCTTATGGTGGCTTTGAGTTGTTATTACTCCCCTTTGGGTCGTTGTCTCTTTGACACATCCCCCGTTTCCCTTCTTTTTTCTATACTGTGAAAGTACTATTATTGTTGCGGTTTCAACTTTTGTGGATTTCGTGGTTCGATAAAAGCATGAAATTAAGATCCCAATGAAATGTTTTTTTCTCCAAGGTTAAATTCATAGAATTCGAAAACCATGGATTTAAGTGTACACGAAATTGAGATAATTATGAACAGGTTTGGAAAAATCCCAATTGGGATAAATCGTTATATCCCAATATGGATAATTGGATAATTGGTTAGCCTTTGATGGATTATTTTTGTATATATAAATGGCGCATAATGAAACTCAAAGCATGATAAACTCTATGATTTCAGTAATCAAATGACATATTGTCATCTTCTATATGATGCTGCATTTCACGAGCAGAGACATTTGAAGAACCTAAAATCATACATTTGATACCTTCAAATTTCAAATTGATGAATATAGTAAATGGTTAAATGATGACAACAGAATAACGGGGAAGACTGGGAAAATTTATTGGAATAGCGCTGAAGTTTAGATTTTGAAAATATGGTTAAATTCTACATTAATGGCATTTTTTCCAGACATGGGGATAATTCCCAACCTGATGAAAACCACGAAAATTGATGTCCACGAAAATCAATACTTCCACAGTAGATCTATCAGATTCATTTCGTTCCTTTATTTGTAATTCTGTAGGTTATATTGATGGGATACGGAATGCATAGCAATAAAATATAATCTATTTAAAGTGTGCAAATAATGAACGTTTTCTTCTTCTTTTTTTTTTTTATAGCTGACCCTTAAAAAAAAACTCTTTCATGTTCAGTAAAGTTTAAAAATTAACTTAGCAAATTCCTAAATTAATATACTAAGACAATACAATTACGGTTACAAATAGGAAATAAGAAATTTTTTCAAAACATCCTGCACTATTTTAAAAATATTCTGGATATCAAGTATCTATTCTGTTTGCAACACAGCAAAACTAATTCCAAAAATATACTTTTATGAAGAACAACAATAAAGCATTGTTCCCTTGGTTGGCTTAACCGTGTATTTTTAGATACTTTGTCTCATGTACATTTACGCCATATCCTTTCATTGTTAATTTTTATGTCGAATCTTTTAAATTGACCATTAAAGATTTTAAATTTTCAAATCTAAATACAACTTTTATCTCGTTGTATAGAAAAATAAAAGAAATAAGTCATCATTACAAAAAACTAAAAAAATATTTTACAAAAGGATATGGAGTAAATGAACACGAGACCATAACACATATGTTAACTCCAACTGCAATTTATATGTTTACTAACATAATATTTTTGTTTGCGATATTCACATTTTGACATACCAGCCAATATGCTGCCATTTGTTAGTTTTCATTCTACATCTGGACACAATCGTGTACAAGAACAAAAACAATTTTACTCAAAAACTTTCATTTATTAAATACAATGAACTTCTACAAACTAATATAAAAAAGATAGAAAATCGGAAAATCTACAACAAAATATCCAAAACATTTCAATACAGAAGTAATATAAATGAAGACAACACAAGAATGAAAAAGCAAATATCCAAAATGTATGCGTTTCCTTTTCGAAATGATTATGTTGCTTATTCCACCGGAAACGTGTGATAAACTGAATATTTCATGTGACTTACCAGTGTCGGAAATTATAATCACAGGGAGACAAGAAAGAAGAAATAAGTAAAGTGCCATTGTAGAGAGTACTCAAACATTAGGAGAAGGGTATTTATACCGACTTACACCACCAAGCACGGTCTATTAATCAAGGATGCTTAAGGCTCGTGGCTCTATTTTATCTGATTATAATATGAAAGTATATCATAAATTTATCAGATTGCACTGAAGAGGGTTAGTTGTTGTAATGACTTGTTTTATATTCTATAATGGAAAACAAAATCCTCTTTAAAGTATATTTTTTCTTCACTTCAAGTTTTATTACCGAAACAGAGAAGTGCAATATTGTCAATCAATATGGCATAAGAATATTACAGGTTGATATATTTTCGATAGATATAGGAAACATGTATAGAAGGTTGTTATTAAATTTATTTATTCGACGTTTATTCGAAGGTTTTCACGAACCAAGAAGTTCAGTACTTTGAAGCTGGTCCGAAAACCGATTGTTTTGGGGATCTTACAATATCAAAGTTTTGGTAAATTTTATTAAAAGCTCTGTTCTAAGTTTTGGCAATTTTGGTTTTATTTGTTTTTTAACAGCATTATATATCTTTCGGTTTATGGACATCTAAATATGTATTTTAATTTGATCTGCACCGAGGAGACATAAACTGTCGAAATGACTATCTACAGAAATATAGTGTACATTAACGTGGGAATTTAGTTATTTATCATCTATCAATTAGGAAAAAAATAAACTTTTTACAATATCATATGGTCAAGACACTCTGTAAGATCTAGAAAAATATTGGATATGAAAAAGAAAGGAAATGGGGTAAATGTCAAGGAGACAACATCCCATATCCAGGTTAAAACGACCCAAAACAAAACATCTAGGGGTCACCACATGGTCTTCAACAGAGTGAGGAACCGCACACCATATAGTAAGCCCTAAACGGCACCGGAAGGTAAAAAAGTGAATAAATCAATGGACACAAACCGCATCCAATAACCCAAATATCAAGAAACTAAAATTATATAAGAAGACAAGGACAAGTCAATGACCAACACATTCCTGACTTGGGACAGGCGCAAAAATTGTGGTGGGGTTAAACTCGTTTTCTTGGATCCAAACCCTCCCCCTATGTGTGGTGAATGGCTAAAAATAAATACACAAAAAGGCTCACAGTAAAAATCAAACTAGAAAAAAGTCCAACTTATCAAGACGAGTACCCTTACAATGAAGTACATAAAACATGAAGACAATACACACAGGTACTGTCCGGACAAATGCTCGCAGTTACTGACAGCTAGCTAAGGACATAATTTCCNTTTTTTGTATAACACGTCTATATTACTTAACTAAGAAAAAATCGCATTTTGGGCCATTCCCGAAATTTTGGACCCAACGTTACACCTTAAATATTAGAGAGATGACTTAATACGTTCACCAATCGATTTAGATGGTCAGAGTTACCCCAAATACATATATAACATGTATATAGTACTCGACTTGGAAAAAATAGCATTTTGGACCAATCCCGAAGTTTTGGACCCCTATTAGCACCCATACTATAAGAGATAAAGCTTAACACATGTGACCATTGGATTTAGAATGACAAAGTTACCCCTGATTCATATATAACATGTATATAGTATTCGACTTTGAAAAAAAATGTATTTTTGGCCATTCCCGAATTTTCGGGTACCTCTATCTTCCAAACGGTTTGACAGAAAGACTTGAAACCGTCCCCAATCGCTGTAGGAGCTTAAAGTTACCCCGGATTGATATATACATTGTAAGGGAAACGAACGATAAGTCGGGAAATCGAGAAAAACCCTAGTAGAATATAGGTGGTTCCCCCTTTTTTACGAAGTAAAAATCTAAAAAGTTATACTTTCAAACATGAGGGAAAGACTCCCATTGGTCCGTTCAATTTTGATACGATTTGAAATATGGCGCGCAACGTTCCCATTGGTCCGTTTTAAATATTTGAATTTCAAATTTTGAGGGAAACGCTTTCATTGGTCCGTCTTTGGACATCGTCACTTCCGTTATGTCATACTTCCGGTTGACGTCATTTCCGGTGACGTCACACTTCCGGTCACGTGACTTCCGCTGACGTCATACTTCCGGTCACGTGACAATGACGTCATACTTCCGCCTGGTCCTCTTGGTCCTCCTCAAATGCTAACTGAAAACCACCTATATACTACTAGTGTTTTTCTCGATTTCCCGAGTTATCGTTCGTTTCCCGTACAATGTATATATCAATCCGGGGTAACTTTAAGCTCCTACAGCGATTGGGTACGGTTTCAAGTCTCTATGTTGAACCGTTTGGAAGATAGGGGTACCCGAAAATTCGGGAACGGCCCAAAATACAATTTTTTTTCAAAGTCGAGTCCTATATTAATGTTATATATGAATCAGGGGTAACTCTGTCATTCTAAATCCAATGGTCACATGTGTTAAGCTTTATCTCTTATAGTATTGGTGCTAATAGGGGTCCAAAATTTCGGGATTGGCCCAAAATGCTATTTTTTCCAAGTCGAGTACTATATACATGTTATATATGTATTTGGGGTAACTCTGACCATCTAAATCGATTGGTGACATGTATTAAGTCATCTCTCTAACATTTAAGTGTAACGTGGGGTCCAAAATTTCGGGAATGGCCCAAAATGCGATTTTTTCTTAGTTAAGTAATATAGACGTGTTATATATGTTTTTGGGGTAACTTTGACCATCCAAATCGAATAGTTACATTTGCGAGGTCGTATCTCTAATAGTAGGGGTGTAATATTGGGTCCAAAATTTTGACAAGGGTCAATCAGTGCATTTTATAAAATATACTTAAATAGTTGTGTGATATATGTATTCGGGGTAGCTTTGTCATTCTAAATCCATTAAACACATTAACGAAGTCCCATCTCATATGATATGGCTGTTAGGGGGTTCCACCATTTTGGCAGGGGCTCAATTATAGATCAACCGACCATATAACAAGTCACAACGACTGAAGTTCCCATTCTGCTTCTAACCTTCGAACTGAACAGATGTGTACAGAAGCGAGCCATTACCTTAACATAACGAAGTTCCAGGAACTTAACAGAGGCACTCAATGAAAACAGCAAGACTCAACAAGATGTCCAGAACTGCTCCTTATTGTCAGACTGAGAGAAGTCAATCACTGAGACGAATGATAACAGCAAGACTCAATAAGATGTCCAGAACTGCCCCTTATTGTATGACTGAGAGAAGTCAATCACTGAGACGAAACTGCGGAATATGCCACCAAACCTTTAGTAGACGAGATAATCTCCAACGACACATGAATACACATAGAATCAAGCCCAACAAGTTTCGTTGTGAAGAATGTGGGCAGAAATGCAGTAGAAAGGATGTGTTATTACGTCACCAACGTACCAAACATCAAAGCCAAGAAGACGCTCCAGTCCAACCTAACAACATGAATGGTTTTACCATCACATTGAAGAAAGAACCCCACGAACCAATGAACAACTTGTTTGAAACAGTACAAATCCCGAACCAAGAAGATGCAGAAGAAATCAACATCCAGTTTAATGGACTTTAACTCCAGATACAATGTAAAGACTGCACGTGGATCTCCGACCCGTACCAACGTACCAAACATCAAAGCCTAGAAGACGCTCCAGTCCAACCTAACAACATGAATGGTTTTACCATCATAATTAAGATAGAACCCCACGAACCAATGAACAACTTGTTTGAAAGAGTACAAATCCCGAACCAAGAAGATACAGAAGAAATCAACATCCAGTTGAATAGACTTTAACTCCAGATACAATGTAAAGACTGCACGTGGATCTCCGACACGTGCCTGTCTCATGACGGAGAAAATAAATCATGAAATTGATAATGACTTTGTTATTCTTATTTGCCCTCGATTCATATGTGATTAAACCCTTCCCAGCCATAACTTTAGGAAAAATAACAAAATTCCGAAACCCAAGAACAGCAGCATTCTCCCAAACCGCCGAGCAGCAGCAGCAGCAGCAGCAATCACCACCACTGAAACCAAGCAATCATCACCACCACCACTAAATTCACCGAAAAAGCACGAAAATATCAAGAAAATGTGAAATTTTAACGTAAAAAACACAATTAAAACAAAACATTTTACAAGACTAAACAATACAAGCAGAAAATTAATAAAAAACACAAACAAAATCTAAACCATACTTAACTAAAACGTGTAAAGAAATATTACAAAAACCTTAACTCAAACTTAAACTTGTACAAAAACGTTGATAATAAACAACATGTCATCACAAAAACTCAAATATAAAAAAAACAGATGCGATAAAAGTTAAACATAATGAAAGTTAAATTAAAAAAATACGTACAAAATGTGCAAAACATGTGAAATAAAACTGACAATAGTCATAAAAATAAACAAAACGTTTGTGTTAAATTTGAAAAATTGCAAAACAAAATAAACAAATCTTAAAAAAATATGTACAAATTAGCAAAACAGAACAAACAAAACATGTTAAAGTATCAGCGAATCATAAAGAAGTGTTATTTTTAATAAAACATATAGAGTTGTTATTACAATGAATTAAGAATCTTGGAAAAACTGGGAGTCAAATATGAATATTTGGGAGTTGAAACATGAATATTTATAAGAAAAACCTAGTAATTGAGAGGAAATAGGACTTAAAGGGTCAGAGGAGCAGTCCACAGAGAGGATATAGGAGTTAAGCAGTCAGAGGAGGAGTCCATATACACGTCATAAGAGTTCAAAAATAAAAGAAAAACGGGTAAATTCTGGGAGATGAAAGTAAAATGAGCGACAAATGCGTCAATTGTGTTGGACGTTGTTTAAAATTTATTAACATCCTTAGAAAATCAATGCATGTTACACATAATAAAAACTCATTAATTCAATTCATAAAATATGCGAAGCATAAAATAATTAAAACACTCCTATTATATCGCGTCTGTATGATTCAATAGAATCATCTATCCGTACACCTGAAAAATTAACACCATCGATCGATTGCATCATCTTCTGGAATATTCGATCTATTAAAAGAAACGTAACAATAGAAAAATGAACCGACCAATCAAATTGCAGGGAATTCAACCAATCAGATGCCGACTTTGTGATAAATCCAGCCAATCAGAACACAGAATAATCTACCAATCACAAAGCCCGTAGCAAAAATAACCGACCAATGAGAACCGTCGTTACAACGCGTCTACCTGTATAAAATCAGACGCGTCGAAGAACTTTCTGATTCTGCAACTAACAGCCGAATTGAACAGACCTAGCGGAAATAAACAGAACAAAGGTAAGCGACCTTAATTTAATTAATTTAAATAACAATAAAACCGAATATGAAGTTTTTATGTACTTAAACTGATCAATAAAGTTATTAAATGAGAACAAATAAGTAATCAATAATACAGAATTAAAGAAGTTATCAATAATAGTAATATATAAATGTGTATTGATAATTAATAAAATACAATGTTGTTGTATAGTAATGTGTATTACCTTTTACAGATGCATACGTGCAAATATTGTCAGGAAACCTTTGTCAGAAGGAGTCAGCTGTTGAAGCATTACCGACTAAATAAAGAACACAATGTGTTTATCTGTGGAATATGCCTCAAACGTTTCACTAGGAAAGATTATCTCGACAGACACGAGAGAAAACACGACAACGACAGCTACTTTCCGTGTACCAAGTGTGGATTACTATATAGAAGCAAAGATACATGTAACCTGTACGAGCACCAGAAAGAGAAACATCAAATTGGATTCGGATCATCTATTCAACCCTTAGATGTTACCCAACCCAAGCAACATTACGTCATCGAAAAGGAGAAGG
>MJUU01027208.1:0-26775 GCA_002080025.1 Modiolus philippinarum
TTGAAAACCACCAAAATAAAAAACGCCAAAATAAAAACTGCTAAAAAACAGGAAAACCACCAAAATTTCCATCCGCCAAAATAACCCGATATACGGTATATCTGATATATTGCTAGGGGTTATCTCCCATGAACAAAAAGATATTTTGAACACTTGTATTTTGATTTTAAAGAAATATATTTATTTGTGTAGAGTAAAATTAAAAATTCCTCAGTTTAAAGAAGCTACTGAATGGTTGAAATATTATAATAGGATCGATATAGCCTCTGGAAGTTCATACTCCATCAAAAAGAAAAACAAAATAACATTGAAATGGGCAAATATTAAAAATATTATTATTAATGGGAACGGGGAGTGATTTTTAAATTCAAAATTAAATATGATTTGATATTTGTATATGTGCAGACTATGTGTAATTATTTGGTAACCATTATATGTAGATCAAGCTGTTAAATTATTTTATATTTTTCTTTTCTGAAAAGGTGTTAAAAATGAAATTGGTGCCAATAATTATTATTTTATAATTGACATGTATTTTGATATTACATGCTTCTTTTAAATTGAGATATATTGATTTGTATTTGATACATGAAAATGATATGAAATAATAAAATTATATATTACAAAAAAAATAAAATTCGTCAAGTTTTTGCTTCGCGAATTATAAAACTCCTTCGAAAGGATTTGATGATGTTAAATTTTCAAAACACTGAATTTTTTTGTCATTTTTATAGGCTCAGCTTAAACTGTGTTTCAATTTTGTAATTTATGAGACTGTAGTAAGTCTAAAATGCTTAAAAGCATACTTTCTAAATGCATAGATATGATGAAACGATTTTTTATCAACATTTTCAAGTTATATATCAATTTTATGAAGTATTTGCATGTCAAAGTCAAAACATCAGAAATTCTGAAAAACGGAAAATTCCCATTTTTCATACAATTTCGGACAGAAGAGTCGAAAAGAGACCTTTTGAAAAGTTTAAATCTACTTACATGATCTTCTGCGTGACAGTTTTAGTGAAATACACGCTAGACTTTCCATTAAACATTATCTTTTTATCATTTAGAGCCTGAATATTTCAAATTTTCTCTTAATTTTTAGGGGGAGGGGTGCTAATTTTGACATTTATGAACCTACAATACGTCTGAAACTAAAATGTTTGAGTACACTTTGTTGGTTACATATCATAAATTATTATTGCATCGGCAATTATAAAATATATATCAAGATTTTTACGACCCTTCAGTCAAAAAGTCGAAATTATGAAAAATCTAAAATTCCGAAAAATCCCATTTTTCAAAAATTTTATACCGAAAATCAAAATTTTATGGACTTTAATGGTTTTATTTTCCAACATTGTATCACAACTGATAAGTTAGGTATAAAAACTAAAAAAATGACGAGGGTTGTTTATCTGAAAGGAATTGACAGCCTAAAATCGACATTTTCGCAATTTTTTGAAGGGGTAGGGGTTGATTTTTTTGTATCCCCAGATCATAAAATGAGCGTACCCAAACTTGTGTTTATTGTAAAGCATATTGAATTAGCTTTAATTTGATACCAAATTTCAGTACATATTACTTTTCTGTAAAACATTATGGAGCTTAAAAGATGAAACTTATGTTAAAACGAAAATCTAATAATTTTTCGGGTGTACTATAAAAGTGGCCCTATACTGTCTATGCGTGCAGGTTATGTTCGTGTTAACATATTTTACGAAAGGATATGGAGTAAATGAACATGAGATCATAACACATGTTAACACCAACTGCAATGATTTTAATGAGCCGTATGGCCATTTCGGAAATTAATTCCTCATCAGCAGCACTAGAACCCAAACAAAGGAAATCCATAATTTCAGAAAAATGTTTAAATTGCATAATTTCAAAAAATGTTTAAAATGCAGAAAACCAAACGAAATCCGTTTATATGTTTTATTTTGAAAAGGGGACATAAAAAAACCGGTCTGGTTCGGAAGTGGGGGTGCACGGAAAGTGCGTCCAGCCCACGGACTATAGGAGAATGCTGTGCCCTATAAATATTTGTTAACAGCAAGGAGTTGCAATAAACCTTTTTGTTATGTTAAAAAAATGTATAGCATTTATCATTATTAACACAAATATTGCAACGGCCAAGCAATTAGCAAAATTTGAATTTCAACGAGATGAACTTTGCAATAAGTGACCTACAGCATAACAACTTGACACGTAAAATAGAGACTGGTTAACACACGTCAACTACCAACCCTCAACATATTTACAACGTACAATAGCTCCAGGTTCAAGCCTTGATTAATAACAGGTATATGCAATACAGCCAGATACTTACCATGATAAATTACTGTGATGGACATATCACTTTAAATTTGATCTATCCACATAATTTCTTTTGCATATCAAGTGGTAGAATGCATTACTTTAAATGGGAAAGAAAGAATGTTGATTCATAAAACAGGAAATAAAATATACACATTTCCCTAAGCAGAGTCATACTTCTATCTTCTTTTTGGTTATTTATTCTCACCATGTTTTTTAACATCTTTGAGTTGATGGTCATCCAATCGTTCAGATTTTATTTGCAATGAAGAGACATAACTTGTCGAAACGCGCATATGAAGAAATTAAATTCAATGAAACTTAGGTAATTAGTTATTAGATAACAAAAAAACCGCGGAAATACGCACATGAATTTTTTCTTTTCATTAGTTATAATGAATAATTTTAAAGAAACATATTTTAGACTGGGGACGTAGAGGGCATTTTATTCGTGCGAATACTTTTTCTCTTAGTTGCATCAGTGTTCTTTACCATTTTTTTCTCCAATTTTTTGTCAATTGCATGGCTTCTGTCAATAAAGATATCAGATAAAACAATAAGTAATAATTTTACTCTCCAGGCTAAAGAAATCGGAGTCTTACATTGAATGTTAATTCTAAACTTGCCAAACACCAGCCCTAGTTTTAAAGTAGCCTTACCCTAAATCCTAACACTAAAGCTTAAACCTAACTCTTACTACCTTTAAAATACCCTAATGATGGTAAAATTCCAATATACACTTTATTATGTAAGTTACCCTTACCTTAACCTAAATAATGTATTTAGTTTTATCCCACTAAAAAAAACGAGTAGTCAAAATGCTTAACTTTATCCCTTATTTGACTTTAAGCCTAATTCTTAAACCGGCCTTAAGCTTTAGCTTCGAATAAAATTTTAGTCGTATTGAACCCTTACCTTAACGATGATGTAATCTTTAAACCATTCTATTATACTTGTATTTAGCATTTTCCTGACCTGACCTTAACAATAATAAAATATGTTACACAAGGCTAATAACAACACTTGCCATCACCACAAATGATGATGTAATCTATATAAATAGCCTGTGATAAAGCTAAACCAATTTTAAATGATATATTACAAACTTCAATTTATTTTCTGCATATGCGCATTTCTACAACTTATGTCTCATCAGTGCAGATAAAAACCAAAACATTTGGAAGTCCATTAACCAAAAATCCTGTTAAAGCTGATATATGATACTAACCTTAGACTCAAAACGAATGTAACATAGCTTTACGCTTTAACACAACCCTACTCTAGCCCCAACACCAATTATTCCCCTACTAATTCTTACTCTAAGCTCCAAAAGTAAAGCTCACGAACCATTCCTTCCCGTAACTGAAATAATAATATTAACCCAATAATACATTTATGTAGCTTTAACCCAATATATTTATTTGTTTTTACCCTAAAGAAAACAATGCATATTTTCCTAAAACTCTACCCTGATCCCGAATTTGTAACCCTGGTCCTACGCCGAAACCTTAAACCTGACCATAAACACTAGCCTCAACCGTTATTTATCTACCCTATTTTACGAAAGGAAAGGAAACCTATTCTACAGCTAACCCATTAATGAACCTTTATGGTGCATCTTATTCTTAACATTATCCTTGAAGTAGCCCTTCTCTAACCAAACTGATGTATTCAAGGTCATTTTGAATTTGTTTTTATATTCTTCAGTTTTACTCTACTTAGCCTTGAAAATAAAAAGATATGCTCCTCATAGTATTAGCTTTAAAAATGACCTTCGCCTGCTTAAAGATCTAAAGATTATCAATATCTGTATTGCTTATACTATAACCTTAAGACAACCGTTATTCTATTATAACCCTAGTCTTAAGAGAACCCTAACCTGCAGATAAAAGTCCTGAAATGTAGATACTAAAACTACCTAATTGTTAACCCCATTCCAAATAATCTATGGAATACTAACCATAAAACTTAAAATCGTATCTAACATTCTGGTAGCTCAGCTACATTCAATTCTTACATGAGAACCCTTAACGTATGCTATACTTTCCCTAATGTTAAAGTTTTAGCATAACCTAACACTAGCCATTACTAGTCGAAATCTTAATGATGAAGTTATCCTCAACATATATGTACAGGTTCAAACAACTCTTACTATTTCATGTGGCCAGTATTGAATCGAAGGAGCAAGCTTAGCAGAGCACCCATAGTATTGCATGGAAGTCAGGTCAGAAGTGCAGCAGCGCAGCTTCGCGCAAACACAGCATTTATACCATAGTATTGATCCTACTGTAGCACAAGCCCAACAGCTATACCCTAGTATTGAACTAAATGTGGAATCACTGGAGCTATACCCAACTATTAAACCGAACACACAAGCGAAGCACAATCAAAACATTTCTACAAAGTAAACCTGCAAATCAATAACCAAATGTAAACTGAATGCGACTAATTCATCAAAAACGCAATATGAAATGTGAAACACCTACAATGCATGGGAATCAAAAGACGACATCGATATCAAGAACTAAGGCAATCATAGTGTAAACTTCAATCAGTAAGTCAATCAAGGGTTAATTCATAACCGGTTATGACAAATTCTTGAAGACGTGAAATCTAGGTGAAAATGTCCGCTTTCATTTGGAACACAGATAGCCATATGTGTCAACAATGTCATGGTGACGGCTATAGAATTTCTGTAGGGATAAAAGTAACAAAGGCTGAACAAATCCTTGACTTAGCAGTTTTTTTTTGACAATGTTTTTTCTCTATTCAAGAAATCGCTGTATAATCTGCATGCTCGCAAGTAACGAATCAACTGTGAAATATACACGCCATAGGCTGGAGAGATAGATATATGGCCTCTCAGAAAAGGAAATTTCACAATTGGGAAATTCAAATCATCACGTTTTCTCATAAAGCTTAGTTTTCAAACGTCAATCTTCGTCAATGTAAAAAGATATGTAAAAAATATAAAAAGATCTTAGTACGAAATTGAAGTAGATGCATCACTAGTCTCAATAATTTCAAGCTCATTGGGATAAATCCTGTATAAATATTCCTTGAAATTTGGATTATTAAGGGAAAGTACATCGTCTATATAGTGGAAGCTAAAATTAAAGGACTGGGCTAAATGTTTTTGTTTTCTTTTATTTTTGTTTTGTTTTTTTCCTCTGTATTAACCCTTGTAAAAAAAAAACTTGGCCTCAGACTACAACAGAAAAAGTTCAGCTCAAAATTGCGCGAAGTTAGTTTCCATGTGCATCCTGATAGTCTTTTGAAAAACGCGGCCTCAACATTCGACAATAATTGTGTCTATCAAAACTTTTCCTTATACTTCTTGTTTGCTTCAGGAAGGTTTATAACAAAATAAGGCCGTCTTGAACTTATTATGAGGTATGAACATAACAAAGGCCTCATGAAGATTTCAAGATGAAGAACAACAATAAAAGCGACGTTCCATTGCTTGGTAAGGGTTTACGGGTGGGATATGTAAGAATAAGTATACGCAGGGTTTGTTATTAGGTTTATGTCTTAGTTAATATTAAAGTTAGCTACGATTAAGATTTAGAGCATTGATTTAAAGGTATCACAGGATTACAGTTAAAGGTTAAAGTTTGTAGGGAGGATTAAGCTATGTATGTTAGATAAGGGTTAGCATAAAGGTTTGGTTAAGAAAGTTATTGTTAAGTACTAGATTTTAGGGTGAAGTTTAAAGGTAAGATATATGGTGAAGAATTGGGGTAATGGTACACGCAAGGGAAAGAATTGGATTTGTTGTAGCAAATTAAAAATTAATTGACGACCAGACAATCAGCTATTGCACCTCAAATTCTTTACCCCTACCATTATTTAATCTAAGCCCCTTAAATTGTAACAATACTCTCGACTCTAACAAAACCCTTACTCAAATCAAAATTTTACTTTAGCTTTCGTTTATCCTAACGATAACCCTTGCCTTAATATATTAGTTATATTATTCCCAGCTATAACCCCTACTGAAACTTCTACCTTAATCTAACAAAACCATATGCAACAATTTCAGTCATAATTAGGAACGATAACTCTTATTCGAAAATTTAGTCGCCGAAGGAATGTGATAAAATGCGTTTACAATTTTCATAATTACTATTACAATTTTATACTAAAAAACCGTTGCAATTGATGTATAATTTAAAAATGAGAAACAATAAAAAAAGGGGGGAAAAACTAGAGATAACGTAAAGGAAAATAAATTATTTATTCTTTTGGATCTTGCTTTTCTGTTGCAAATGTTTGAATAGAAACAATTTAAACCACTCCGAATCTGTCAATTGTACACCTGTATTGTCCCTCCTGTACATGCACCAGGTGACAAAGGTGAGACAACAGGTGTGGACATTACGTAATAGTTACCTTTTCATCCAGTCACAGGGAAATAAACCAATTAACCCAAAAACGCATACAATACACATCCTTCCTTAACCATTTTCATAACAAAATTTGTCATGGACCATATTCAGGTTATTGAAATTGCATCAAGGATATGTATTCAAAAGATTGTAAAGTATGGATTGATTGATTGATTGAATATTGTTTAACGTCTGCTCAGCAATATTTCAGCTATATCAAGACGAGAACAAGTTTGTTAATAAATAATCACTTTGGGGTATGGAAAGGGTCATGGGACGGGAAATTCTGACTGCCACTGGGAAAGTAGGGTGAAATCGAAAAGGGCGGAGAATTTAGCCTTGTAGCCAATCACCTACGGACCACTCAAAAAAAGCTTGCTACAAGGGTTCTTTAACGTGCAGGAAGCGTGGCATTTCTTTCAACACGTGGACATGAGTTTACATCCCATCCGAAAGATGGGTTGTGTATTTATTAATCCCGCACAACCTATGAATGGGTCCTATTTCTATATCCCGGGGCCCTCGGGGTCAGCCCCCGTTTAGGAGGGGTCACACCCCGCAAGCTGGAGATACTAGGTCCTATTTCCATATCCCGGGGTTCCCTCGGGGTCCTCTGTTAGGAAGACTCATACTCCAAGCTCAGAGGATGCTGCGGGCCTATTCATAAGCCGGGACCGCGCACGGCGGGTAAATTATGGAAAAAATATTGAAAACGACAAAATGAAAATGTGATGCAGGCTTTTTTAAAGTAAGTGCAAATGTGTTTGTAAGATTGTAGCGATTGTAAGAACACTTTGCCAGTTAAGTTTATGTTTGTTGACGATCCCGCATCCATGGATCAAAGGAAAAAAGACATGGATGTAGCGTTGCTCAGCAATCAGCAATGAATTCCGCTCAAACCGGTGCTAGGGGCCGTCTTGAACTTGCTCTGAGCTTTGAGTAAAACTCATTGCTGAAGGCCTCATGGTGACTTTAAGATGAAGAACAGCAATAAAAGTGTTGTTCCATTGCTTGGTTTTTACCCTGTGTTTGTAGAGATTTTGTCTCATTTGCATTTACTCCATATCATTTCATTGTTAATTTTTATTTTTATTTATTTTTGACAATTTTTATATTTATTAATGACAGTTGACAGTCTTAAAAAAGAAAAAATCTAAATAAATAGTTTGAACAACATTTCCGCCATGACAACAAAAATAAGCCCACCGTTTCTCGCATCCAAAAGAAACTTAAAGAATTTGGCAAGGAATTTGTTTTTGTCCCAGCTGATAAGGCTGCTAATAACATCATTATAGGTTGTCGTATAGATTGTCGTTAACATTATATAGAAGTACTCCAAAAAGAAATTACCAGTTCAAATACTTTTCAATAAACCCAATTAACGGAAAATTACAAACATACATTTTCTAACTGCTACATCTTTATAGGCTAAACCTGATAGTAAAACAGTTCCAACAATGTACTGTGTTCCTAAACTCCACAAAACGCCATATAAATCTAGATTCAATTTGTCATCTAGTCACTGTTCTACTACTAAAGTTTCTATTATACTCACTAATACTTTGACTTCTATTGAAAACCTGGTTATAAATTTCTGTAATAAAGTATATGAAAACAGTGGTATCGATTTTTTTTGGAGTGAAAAAAATCATTGGAAGTTCTCGATAGATTGTATGCTTATAATGCCCCTTTTGAATCCCTTGAAAGTTTTGATTTCTCTACCCTCTATACTACCTTACCGCTTAATCTTATAAAGGAGAAATTCAGACGTCTTAATCAATGGGCATTCAAAAAATGCGATTGTAAATATATATGTTCTAATTCCTTTAAAACACATTTTAGAAATACAAAACAAAATAACTCAATTAATTGGACTTGTTTTGATATGATTTCAGCACTAGAATTTTAACTTGACAATAAATTCATTCGTTTCGGTAATTCTATTTATCGCTAGGTCATAGGAATTCCTATGGGTAGCAATTGTGCACCACTTATCGCAGACCTCTTTTTGTACCGCTGCGAAACTCAGTTTATGACCAACATCAGCAAAGACCCATCCAAACAGCATTTAATTGAAAAATTTAACAACACTTTCCAATATTTGGATGATATTTTAACTTTAAATAATGACGACTTCAATACGTATTTTAAGGACATCTACCCTAAAAAAACTTACTTTGAATAAAACCAATTCTATTAATCATCATTGTCCGTTCTTGGTAAATTAGATACTAAAAGTTATGATAAAAGGGACGATTTTTCTTTTCCCATAGTTAATTATCCTAGTCTAGATGGCGATGTTTCATTAGCGCCATCATATTGTGTTTACATATCTCAGCTTGTTCGATTAGTTCGAGTATGTAATACAGTTTGCGATTTTAATAAACGCAATCTT
Source organism: Modiolus philippinarum (assembly GCA_002080025.1). Lineage (NCBI taxonomy): Eukaryota > Metazoa > Mollusca > Bivalvia > Mytilida > Modiolidae > Modiolus > Modiolus philippinarum. Next base: position 9,103 of record MJUU01027208.1, read on the forward strand.
TTCATAGCTGAAAAACTATTACATCAGGGTTTTCGTTATCATAAACTAGTTAAAACCTTTACTAAATTGCATCGATATAACGACTAAGTTCATTTAAACAGTGCAACCTGTAAACATCTAATCAAGGCCTTATTTTACGGTAATGTTTTACATAAGAGTAAAAATACTTAAACTCGCCTAACAAACTTATAAAACCTTTAAATCGTTTAATTCATAATGGTTATAATTACGGTATTGTCGTCAAGTCATTACGTATGGCCTTCTTTGGTATTGACATTGATTTTTTGATATGGTCTTTGCATTTTAACTTAACACATTCTAAATTTCTAAAAATCAGTATTGCATGGACACGGGTTATGTATTCCGGTATATACATGAAATCATTATGCTAAACTCCCAACAGGAAGGGATCTTGGTTGAAGCTGTATTCTGAGGGTACATAACTTAATTTGTCAGTTTGTAATGGGTCTGGAGCTGGCATGTCAGTTAACTGATAGTAGTCTCTTGTGATTTCATGGTTATGTCCGTATATTTAGTTCTTTCAGTTTCATTAACGGAAAATTACAAACATACATTTTCTAACTGCTACATCTTTATAGGCTAAACCTGATAGTAAAACAGTTCCAACAATGTACTGTGTTCCTAAACTCCACAAAACGCCATATAAATCTAGATTCATTTTGTCATCTAGTCACTGTTCTACTACTAAAGTTTCTATTATACTCACTAATACTTTGACTTCTATTGAAAACCTGGTTATAAATTTCTGTAACAAAATATATGAAAACAGTGGTATCGATCATTTTTGGAGTGTAAAAAAATTGTTTTTTGATTTATCACATTGCTAAAGGGGCAAGGTTTAGGCCCAATAAAACTAGTTTAACCCCACCGCAGCAGGTTTGCGCCTGTCTTAAGTCAGGAATTTTTTAAGCCTATGTGTGTCTTGTCTGTTTTCTAGTTAGTTCACTTTATGTCTATGGGATTCTAGGATGATGTTTATTTCACTGAACTCGATTACTCTTTATTTATGGGCCGATTCCGACCTGTCGATAGGTGTGGGGTTTCCTCGCCGTTCATTGAAGATTTTATGGTGGCTTTGAGTTGTTATTACTCCCCTTTGGGTCGTTGTCTCTTTGACACATTCCCCGTTTCCCTTCTTTTTCCTATTTATTAACTAAAAAAATATAAAAAATACAATTGTCTTCCTCTTGTACTTGTTTGGTCGTCCGCCATCTTGGATTACTTTGATGAAAAATTGATGAATTTCAAACTACTAGTGACGAGACTAGACTTAAAACTAATCTGTTTTAACACGATATTTTCATCTTTTCACGTGTCAACTATTTGCAGGAAGATGCAAAACATCAATTTTATGCTGTAAAATGAAAATTATCACTTAAACCGTGTAGGGGTTGAGGCATTTTACATAGACAAAACACTAGAATGATGGTAAAAAATACTGATTTTTCAAAAGTCCAGGGACGTAATTTCCCATTAATGTAAACTGTCGGGAACGATATTAATTGTTAACTAAACTATCTATGTTAAAATTTTTGTGTATCGTTGGCCGGAAGTTGTGTCACTAAAATCACGTGGTGTCGGTTGCATATGCTTGATGTTTTTTATAGCTTTTCAGTGACGACAGCGAGTCCAGAATCACCGTATACAAATAAACAAATATAAATGTCCATATTCTCGTTTCGTTTCTATGTTTGAGTTAAAATTAAAGAGAAAAGCGAAGACCACAAGACTGTTCCAGGTCAATCGCGTGTGGCGACAGAACGAATCATTAATGATTCATTAATCATTAATGAATAAATTCGATACAGTGACTTCATTGATAGAGCCCGGTTGCTCACAAATAGGCTACTTCAACAAGGGTATGTTACCCAAAACTGGAATTCATCTCTCCAGAAGTTTTACGGTCGACATCACCATCTTGTGGACCGCTTTGGGATATCTGTTTCTCAGATGACAACAGGTCTTTCCCTTTAAAGCTTAATTGTTGTTTCCTCTACCGGATTTGACTTTACTACCGGATTTGACATGTTCAACATGGCGGTTGTCTTATAAGAAGAAGGTGATGCTTACTGAACCGGTGCACCTGATCTCACCCACGGTTTTTCATTGGGTCCGTGTTGTTCATCTTTGTGTGTGTGTGTGTATCTTCATTTTTCTTTTCTGTGTCATACTCATGTTGTGTCTCTGTTTCTTTTTTGTTTCCGGTGTTGCCATTGTCCTTGGATTATTCGTTTTGGATTGACGGTTCGGTTCTCACTTGATTTATGCGTAAGTTTAAATGAATGTGTAAAAGTTAGTGGTAGTAAAGGTAAATGTAAAACCCCAAGGCCAAATATTTGAGTGAGTGAAAATTGTAAACAGACTTGAAGATTAAAATCAGAAAGAGATCTGAGAATGTAATTTGACGTCGATGTGACGATTTTAATTGAGTGACGTTAATGACCACAGTTTCTAAGAATGGAACGTCAACTTGAGTCCTGACGATGACATCAGTCTAACATACATATGTACATTTAAGGGGGTAGACCTGGGGTATGAGGAGATAACTCTGTTTTTCACTTTTTTATTGCTTACACAAACAAATAGAATCATTACAATAGGTATTATCAAAATTTTTAAATTGTAAAATTTTTTCCACACAGCAAATTTTATACATTTTGTTATGAAAACTACCACCCAACATCCAGTTATTTATAATGAGTGTATTTTACTCTACATTTTTCCAATGCTATACAAAGATAATGAAAATATGTAAAAGTCATATTTCTTGCAAGGGAGGTAATTTATAGCACAGATTCAGCAATTTTATTGATTTTTACCCACTTTATTCTTAATTACGAAAAAATCAGACGGTAGAATTTTCTGAAATTTTAATATATCTTACATATACTAGTTTTCTTTCTGTTCTACGTTTTTGGTCAAAATTAAACGACAGAATTTTTTACAAGAAGTGTTTAATAGTGATCAAAATAGAGTAAAAATTTCAGTCAAAAGATCAGAACACACGTGTATTCCAGTTATAACTAGTAAAATTTACTATCATTATTCATGCTTACTTTCAGACATGTCTAAACTACAGAATTTTGCATTTGCAATAATTTTAAATCAAATACAAATTCAATTAGAGCCAATTTTATACAGCACAATCATGTCTTGAACGTACCAAATAATATGAGGAAACAGGGCATCTTTGATGACCACTACACATAAAACGGGACGGTAAAAATTGTTGAAAATTGCTTAAAGTCGACATGAACATGTGTAGTTTTAATACTGAAAATATTAAGAAAATTAAACGATTGGAAAATTTTAGGCTTCCCCAGGTCTGCCCCCTTAAATATTGTAATATAGAAAAATAAGGCTAATTTCTATGTATTATAGAGTTCTGTTTATCATTTTGTGAATTGCCGATAAAAGAAATAAAGGAAATTTTGTTTTCGTTACGGACTCGATCACGGCGTAATGCATCAAGCTCGCCCTTACGAACTCACTTGGCCGAAATAAAAGTCGTATCAAAAATATATACTATAAATTTGTTTATCGGATAGAATTCAGAATGTGGTTATGGAGTTAGTAGTCTACCTGTTTTCGTTTTTTTCGTATGTTTATTATACTATAGGGAAACGGGACAGATAAAGGGGAGGTGTAGGTGCCCACAAACTGGATAAGCCCAACGCTTGCTTTTGCTAGGACCGGCACCAAGTCTGGCTGTCCCAGGCTCCTTTCGTTATTCGCGTTTGTCTTTTGTCTTATGTGTGTTTGCACATTGTAGCATTTAATTGTAATTTTCGGCCACTGTAGATGTTTCCTGTTATCCTTTTTTTTATTAACTGCCTTTAAAGGGTAAAAATAACATAATACCGAAGTTACTGTTAATTTAATTTCTGCAAATTAAGAATCATTGCACATATAGTGATTTTTTTTCATCTTCTGAATAGCTTAGACAGTATCATATTTATATTTAATTTCGTTTAAGTAGTGATGTAATGGAAATTGTAAAAGTATATAAATATGTCAAAACCACTGATTCGAAACGTACAACGCAGTAGGTTAAAAGTATATCTGATGCTTTGGAAACTTGTCAGGAAGTGTAAATAGACTCATTACTCCCATCTGTGCTTTTATAAATATGTATTTGAAGACATAAGACTCTGGTAAGATTTTTTTTTACTTAAAACAGTATGGAGCTTGATATCAAAACTAAATGTTTAAATAATGTGTTGGGAATTTTATGAATGTTATTTTTCAGAAGCGCGAAATTGATGAAAGAGATTTGTATTAACAATTTATATAGGCAACCTAAATTGGATTCTTTGTACAGTTACCAAGGGGGACATTCTCATCAATCACAAGTCTGTTTTGCCGTCCTTTGGTACAAGTGTAAGTCACTTAAGAAACAATAACCTCCCTTCAATTTATTGGATACATAAACTCAACAAATGTTCTTACAAGAAAAAGTGCACTGCTTCGTCTTCAAAATGTACTACAAAACCCCTATCAAAGCTCATTAGTAATGCCTCAAGATATATTGTGACAAGACATACTCAACAAGCGTTGTGAAACAGATGTGGATTATCAAAAAAAAAAACTCAATGTATCGTGTGCGTTTTTGTCACATGTTCATTCATTCCATATCCTTTTATTTTTCCTATCTAAAGATTTATTATATATATCTTCAGCAGAGCTTGATTTTCAAAAAAAGTATTAAAACTTTTTGTGTTTTCAACACTTTACACCACCCTCCCACGTGACAAATTGAAATCAGTACTCAATAATCTCATTCCTAGATCTTTTTTTTTGTATATTGACGAAGATGGACGTTTGAAATCTAAGCTATATGACAAGCGTGATGATTTTAATTTCACAATTGTGAACTTTCCCTTTTTTAGCAGCAATATACCTACCTCTCCAGCCTATAGAGTGTACATTTCACAGTTGATTCTTTACTGTCGAGCGAGTAGTTTGTACAGTGATGTTTTGAACAGAGCAAAAAACACGGTCCCAAAAGCTGCCCAGTCAGGAATTTGTTTAACCTATGTTAATTTCATCCCTCAGGAAATTCTATGGCCGTCACCATAACATCACTGAAAGATATGACGTGTCAGTATTCCAAATAAAAGTGGACATTTTCAGCTAGATTCACGTCTTCCCGGATTTTACTACCGACTTTTTCCCGGATTGAATCACTCACAGTGTGACGGGTGCTGTTAACAGAGCAGGACCTGCTTACCCTTCCGGAGCACCTGATGTCACTCTCAGTTTCACTGGAGTTCATACTGTGAGTGCCTTTGTTTTGAATGTTGTAATTTCTGTTTCTATGCTTTGTATCTGTCTAACGTCATTGTTTTTTGTGTCTACCGTCATTGTTTTCTGTGTTCTCATTTTGGCCGTGTCTTTGGACTTCGATTTTTGTAAATTTCACTCCTTTGTTCCTTCGGTATTCTACTGCCGTTGTTTCATCAGTCGTTCTCCTCCAAGAAGGGGAGTAAGATACTCATATTTGGTGTTGGGTAAAGAAAACGCCTTATTTGTCAAAAAAAACACACTGATTCAAAGAAAACTTATACCTAGGAAAATGTGATTGCAATGCTGGAATTCTTAATTGACAATGTATTTGTCGAATTTGGAGGACACGTTTTCAATCAGACAATGGTATACCCATGGCAAATAATTGTGCCGCACTATGGCAGACTTGTTTTTATATTTGTATGAAGCCAGATTCATTCAAGAGCTAGGTCAGAAGAAAGAAAGAAATCTAGCCTTGTCCCTTAATTTCAGTCTCCGTTATATATATGCCGTTTTTTCTTAAACAATCCTCGATCTAAGGAGTATATCCATCTCATCTACCTGAATGAATTGGAAAATAATGAAACAACTGGTACTCCAACATCAGCATCATACCTGGATCTTTTCTTTATATAGACAAGTCTAGATACTTACAATTCAAACTAAATGACAACAATGATGATCTTGACTTTCCAACTGTGAACTTCCCATTTTTAGTAGTAATATACTAACATAGCCAGCATATTGAGTCAATATTTTCAGCTCATTCGCTGATTTCGTGCATGTTATGTGTACGAAGATTTCGTCAACAAAGCGAAATTACTTTCTCATGGGCTACTCTAAACTTGGATTATATTACTAGATTAACACATACCTAATTTGTTTCCCTGATTTGTCTTTTTGTCATATGGGCTTTCCATATTTTGACAACACTGTTTTACCCACCTTTTACATCGTACATTTCACTTACAGTGTGACAGTTGTCACATGTGAAGCAGGTCTTGCGTACCCTTCCGGGCCATCTGATGATACTCCTGTTTTTATGGATTCACATAGTAAGAGTTTTATTTTTATATAACGTTCTGTTTATTTCGTCTCTGTCGTTTACGTTCTATTTCTGTATGTTATCCTTATATATGTCATGTATTCTGGTTTTGTGATTTTGGTTCTTGCTTTGGTATTCATTTGGAAATTTTCTCAGAGGCATTAGTAATACCATGAACAAATAAAAAAATGAATGCGATGTACGAACAGTTTGACAGAAATGTGAGTTTTGATAAAGGACGTTTGAACGTGAAAGAGAGAGCGGTTCCCCTAGATCCCTCTTTTTTGGTATTCTAGATATGGTAAGCTCGACATCTAGCAATGAGTTCCATTCCAACCGGTGCTAGGGGCCGTCTAGAACTTACTATGAAGTATGAGTTAGCACATTGTTGAAGGCTTCATGGTTACTCCAAGATGAAGATTAAAGGTTCGATTCTCATTTACTTTTAAACGGGCCATTGAATACCTTTTGATAGGTAGAGTTTGATAATATCTCGGTTTTTCTTAGTTGGTACCGAAATTCTTTCCCCATTCCAAAAGTTGAATATACTTGTTTTCTCTCGGGATTATTTATTTCTTATTTAACGCGAAAGGTAAGGACTTATAGCTTACGTAATATGTAACAAATTTTATGTTATCATATTAATATTTTAATTTCATTTAAGAACTGATGTTATAAATAAAGATTATTATATTGCATCTTTCATATATCCCGAGACGTCCATATTAGCCCGAAGGCCGTATGCCAGACGGATAGTGTCGGTGGAGGGATGATATAGGATATGATATGAAAAATGCCATATCATTAACTATTTATCATACTTCAACAATTGACCAGTTTTACTCTTCCTTATTTCATATAAAATGAAATCATGTAAATCAAAATTATTCATCTTTAAAATATGTGTAATTTAGTCTTTGTCGTTTTCAACGGAATTTGTTTCCAAGGGAGGATGTTGAGTTCACTTTGGACACCAGATCTAAATTTAAAGAAACTTCGATATTTTGCTGTTTATTATATTAAACAAATTCAATGTAGACCACTCGCTATTTCATTAATTATTATTACAAATTAATTGCCAAATTTCAGAAAATGCCTGTACCTTATATCTGTATATATATCAAAACAATTCAAAACGAACAGCACAACATTTATGTTTACCTCAGGTATTCAAATTGTCTTGAAGAAATCTAAATAGATTCTGAGCAATATCAATATTTTCATATGACAATAATTTAAATCTGTTAAAAATGTGACTGTAGAGTTGAAGGGTATGTAATTTTTTGTTAAAATTTTCATATGTTAATAACGGGAAAGAAAAGGTTTGGAATGAAGTAAAAATAATCAAAACCTACATTGTCCTTTAAGTTGTCAATAATTAAACTTAAAAATGAATCGAAAGATTTGATTGTTTATTTCTATTGATAAATATTTAAGGAATTATAGACGTTTTGGTACTTGACAAAGGTAATACTTCTTAATATGATTACCTGTTGTTGTTTAAAATTTCCCAGGTAGTGCAATAGATAAGAAAAAGAAGGGAAACGGGGAATGTGTCAAAGAGACAACGACCCTAAGGGGAGCAATAACAACTCAAAGCCACCATAAGATCTTCAATGAACGGTGAGGAAACCCCACACCCAGCGGTAGGTCGGAGTTGGCCCCTAAATAAAAGAGTAATCAAGTTCAGCAAAATAAGCATCTTCCTAGACTCAATAGATATCTACTTTTCACCTTTTCATCAAAAAATGTCAGTACTTTAAACATAGCAGTTTCGTGTATTTTCTCATTTTGACACTAAAAACATGTGGTAGTGTTGGATTTTTGTTAATAGTTTATATTTTTATATGTTTTATAGATATTGGATATATTGTATCAGTATGGAATATTTATTATACTAGTTTAAGTATAATAGAAATACTAGGACTAATTTATATTTTAAATTACAGTTAGAATGTTGTCTGCTAAATCAGTCAGGTGTATAACTTATTGATTTCATACCTGTAAGAGTATTTTCCTATTTTTGATTGGTTGGTTTTACCTGGATAGTTTAGGCGGGAAACCTTTGTTCTTTGTGGTCACTCTTGTCCAGGTCATTTATAATGTTCAGATGTGTTTCTGGTTAGTAAATTTCTGATTTGGATATTTATATATTATCTTGGAGTCTTTGATATTCTATATGAAGGTAGCAATTGATGTGACCTGTGTGTAATTTAGTTTGGTGTAATCCATGATATGTAATCCATGATAATTGATGTGTACTGATACATTGCCTTCGCACATACATGAGAGGGTATTTTCTTTATGTATCACTTCACTGTATGAAATAAAGAACCCACTGTAAATGATTATGGAGTTTGTGCTATTTTGAGCCAAAGGAAACCCCACTACAAACATATCAGGTTTTTCTTATCTTAAAAGCATATTAATTCGTTATCTAAACATATTCAATTTCTGTATCATCACATTGTCGAGACTACCTACTAAGTAAATTTAAAACATCATAAAATAGAACTCAACGCATATATAACGTGATATAACGATATCAATTTCATTCAACTTAAAAAGAAGGTGAAAGGTGTAATGAAGGGAAATAGTGAGCCACACCCAATGAAAGACAGATGGTCACTGTACTTGCTCGGTAAAGCAGGATCTTAGCACTCTGTCTGTCGGTGTTTTTTTTTCAGAGACATTTCATCGACCTAAGGAAGAGCAATTGCCAACTAAAAAAACAAACAAAAGCAAAACTATTATAGCTAATAGACAATATTACTTTTTTCTACACTTTTATTTACATATTGAATGTTAAAACTTCATTTAAACATTATTAACACCAAAACAAAAAAATAACTGAATTTTACATGAATGAATAAATAAATAAATATTATATAAATATACAATACAAATAAATGAACGGACGGGGGTTATAACAAAATTCCCGAACAGAGCCAAAGTCAACGAGGCAAAAAGACAACCAAGATTGAAACCACCAGAAAAATTGACGCCCGCCATGCCTGACTTGGTATAGGCATTCCAAAAGAACAGTTGGGTTAAACCCGTATTTTGGCGCTCATCCCCCCCTTTCGGTCGCAGTAGGACCCAGTTGCAGCTTAACAACAATTGCTTTAGACAGTTAAAATAAATTATCATTCCACTGCTAAGTAAAAATTAGAATCAGTATTCGGACCGAAACTTCAAATTTGCCCGTAAGGGATTGAAACCTATTGCAGTGTGGAGTTGGTAAAACAATTCCGCGTGGTCGAGATAAAGTTTCCATAACGAGAACAAGTTGATTATGAAATTTCTCACATCGAGTTAAATAAATTTTGCAAATGTTTGAAAGCGAGGCTTGCCGAGCTCTTAAACATTTCAAAATTTATTTAACGAGATGTGAGAAATTTCATAATTAACGTGTTTAAGTTTTGGAAAACTGTTTCTCTAATGACTGGATGAAAAACACCGAGGATTGTGTTCCGAATAAATTTGGCGGGAAATCTCACGAAACTTGTTCTTCTCTCTAGAGAGGAGAACAAATGTTTCCACACCTTTCAGGAAGTGTGAAAACTGGATAGAAATTAGAGAAATGTATGTTCTTTATTTTTCTTAGATATGGTGTACTTGTACATGAGATAATATCTCACGTGTATACTTTGTTCAATTACTATTATCTAAATTTATGTAAATTCTAAAACCGAAAGCTTAACCCCCTCCATCGTAGTTTTATCCTTAGTTATATTTGATATACCAGAAATCCATTATTAGTACTAATAATGGACTTCTGATATTACTGATTATTCGGATTTCTTTGGTTTTATGCATTTTAAAGATTTATTGAAATTATGGATTTCCTTTGTTTGGGTTCTAGTGCTGCTGATGAGGACTAAATTTCCGAAATGGCCATACAGCTCATTTAAATTATTGCAGTTGGAGTTAACATATGAGTTATGGTCTCATGTTCATTCACTCCATATCCTTTCGTAAAAATATTGAAATTTTTTTAAAGATCGTATGTGAAGGATTTTTTAAAGCCAAGATAAGGCAGTCGAGAGTTACCTATGTCTAATGAGAAAGTATCGCGTTACGAATCAGCTGTGAAACATACACTCAGTAAGCAGGGAAAACTCGAATATTACTGTCCATGCATGAGTAATTGATAATTTTGAAATTAAAATCGTCCCTTTTTTCGTAAATTTTAGTATTGAAATGACCATTTTCGTCAAATTCTAGATGTAAGCCCAAAAGGTTGTAGATCCAGTAGTTTCATTTAGCGAAGGGTGTGTTACTAATGGAAAGAATATCATCAATAAATCTGAAAGTGAGATTGAAGGATCTAACATCTTTATTTTATGATCTTTCACAAGTCCCTGAGGAAATTCAGTCCCGTAAGAATATACAAACAAGGCTGCGAGAAGAGGATCACAAATAAGTGTGCATCTATATACCAACTTTCTGTTGATAAATAACATCTCCAAATTCGACCAATATGCTACAAATCAGAAAATCGAGCATACTGCACACCTGTTTATCAACGTACCATACTTTTCCTTTCAAATTGGCATCTGAAAAAAATGTGGATTTATAGCCTAATACAATTTTTTTTTTTCTTTTGAATCGGTAAAGCTCTCATTCGTGATTTCAGTATAATGAGGAAGTTTTGAAAAATCAAATGTTTATAGAGAATGCTTTTGAGAAAACGAACGGGATTTATAAATTCCGTTCGAATTTTTAAGTATCCACATGTGCTTTATGTCATGTGATTATATTGACTGAAAATGTGGCATTTTTTATTTTCAGTATGCTTAATGGTTTTTAATTCACTGCAACCTTATGATGAAAAGGAAAAATCGGTTATTTCGATTTTAAAGTATATGTTCTATCAAAAGTTAATAAAAAATCATTTTTATGTAAAATACTGAGTATGGAAAGGGAATATTTTTTATTAATTTATTGATATCCTAACTTGTTTTCACAAATTTATGAGAAAATACTTGCCTACCTCTATTTCGATGTGCCCCGTGTTGTCTATTGATGTTGTTTTTGTCCTTATTTTTGTCTTTCGTCGGGCTACCTAATGACAAATATTTGTAGGCATACATTGCCCGATTTTACTTTTTTTCTCATTGACCGCTCCCGACATTTGTTGCTTCAATGACATATTTTAGCTGCGATCGATGTTGCTCAACATTTTTATTCTCTTCTTGTAACCCTCGTGCTTTCAGCTGGATAACCCTGAGCATCGCCCAAGTTGGCACTCCATGGCGGATGGGGAGCAAGGGAGTGACCTTGATATAATTTTTGTCAAGAATACCGCTTAAGTGCACGCTAGGGGCCTTCTTGATCTCGCTTGAGGGGGTGAATATTGTTCACCTCTAGTTGAAGACCCTCGGGCGACATCAAGATGTAGACAGGAATAAAAGCCCTGTCCTTGATAAACTGGAGTTTTCTATGTATCGTATGCGTTTTGTCACATGTACATTCACTCCATATCCTTTCATTTTTTCTTATAGTGCTTATAATTGTATTTTTGTCTTTCCTCTTTAATTTATTCTTTTTTTCATAAAAGAACATTTGTTGAAAAGTTGTTGAAAAGTATTTCGTCAATTAGGTTCCAGTGAAATAAAAGGAACAACAGGAAACACCTACAATGGCCGAAAATTATAATTACATGCCACAATCTGCTAGGGAACTACACAGGAAAAACACAAATAAGACAAAAGACAAACATAAACAACGATAGGAATTCGGGACAACCGTACTTGGTACCGGCACTAGCAAAAGCCAGCGGAAGGGTAAAACCGATTTATGGGTACCCAAACCTCCCTTTTATCTGTCCCGTTTCCCTATAGTATAATAAACATTCGAATAAAACCCAACACAGGTAGACTACTAACTCCATGACCACAATCTTGAAAGGAAAGAAAAAGACAATACCTAATTTTGAAAGATGTTTTTTTTTTCCATCACAATATAATTTTTTTTTGAGCCACTACTCACCGGACCTCTCCGGGAAAAGCTTGTTCCTAAGTGCAAAACGTTCATTTGTAAGCTTGTTTTTCAAACACTAAGCAGAATAGTTAAACCATTCAGGAGTTAAATTATTTAAGTTTCAAAGACAAGCGAAGTCGTCTATCTTATCTTGATTTAAAACATAACATTTTGCTATTGACATGATACCATTAAATGTTTTCCAGTTTTTTCAAACATCTACATACTTCCAATCTGATGTGTCTTTACATTTCTTCCATCAGTTTGCTTACAGACGCTATTCTGAGTAGACAATGGATTACATTACTCCTAAACGGTTGTACCAATATTTATGCGAAAAGGTGGGAAAGATGAAACAGAAATTGGAGCACGGCAAAAGTTTTATGCAGTGTAAGATTTGGCCTCCAAAGAAAGAGATTCTTATTTAGAAACTATCTGCAGTGGCAGTAAAGCTGAAGGTCCAGATCTTCCTGGCAGTGACATCGACATTATGTATATGGATAAAACACATGTCGTTCGCAATCTGTATTTTAAAAGTAAATAACTTCGAACAAACTTATTCATAAAGGAAAAAATACAGCATTGTTGTTAAATATTTTACGAAAGGATATGGAGTAAATGAACATGAGACCATAACACATATGTTAACTCCAACTGCAATAATTTTAATGAGCTGTATGGCCATTTCGGAAATTTATTCCTCATCAGCAGCACTAGAACCCAAACAAAGGAAATCCACAATTTCAAAAAATGTCAAAATGCACAAAACTAAACGAAATCCGAAAAAACAGTAATATCAAATATAGCAAAGGACAAAACTACGATGGTTGGAGTTATTCCTTCGGTTTTAGAATTTACATAAATTTAGATAATAGTAATTGAACAAAGTGTACACATGAGATATTATCTCATGTACAAGTACACCATATCTAAGAAAAATAAAGAGCATACATCTCTACCACGGGGAATTGTTTTACCAACTCCACACTGCAATAAAAGACAAACTCCTGTATTAAATATTTTACGAAAGGATATGGAGTAAATGAACATGAGACCATAACACATATGTTAACTCCAACTGCAATAATTTTAATGAGCTGTATGGCCATTTCGGAAATTTATTCCTCATCAGCAGCACTAGAACCCAAACAAAGGAAATCCACAATTTCAAAAAATGTTAAAATGCACAAAACCAAACGAAATCCGAATAAACAGTAATATCAAATATAGCTAAGGACTTCTGGTTTTTGTTGGCAAAAATATTGATCATCTCCTAAATGCTTTACACCATAACTAAATTTAAACAATTTTTCATATTTGCAGTATTTGGCATTGCACAATATCATGTTCTTCTTTCATAATTGATGATGTTGTTATACCAAATCTATTTAGAAGTATTTCAATTGAAATTTCATATGTAAGAAGGCTTGATATCATAGTCAATGGAAATTATGTCCTTAGCTAGCTGTCAGTAACTGCGAGCATTTGTCCGGACAGTACCTGTGTGTATTGTCTTCATGTTTTATGTACTCCATTGTAAGGGTACTCGTCTTGATAAGTTGGACTTTTTTCTAGTTTGNGGGGGGGTTGGATTATTGTTTCTATTCTTTTATTTTGCCATGTTTTTTTTAGCTTTAGGTCATAATTTCGATTATAAATTCATCCCTGTTAACAGCTCACATACTCATGTATCTCGATATTTTATCATTTCAGATATATTTGATAAAAGCAGGTCAGTTCTATTAGTGCCTATAGGGAGTAAGCTTGGTAAACAAACAGATAATCAACATGAATGGAGGATATCATTTTCTGTTGCTGAACTCATGCTGGTTCATGGTTTTAATCATACTCAGATGCTCTGTTATGCACTGCTAAAAATTGTAATAATAAATAAAGAGGAATCAGATCTTTTATACTCCTATTACATGAAATCGGTAGTATTCTGGGTGAGTGGAGAAACTGGAGTTGCTGTCTGGACACCTTAGAATTTGTTTAAATGTTTTCAATCATGTGTTATTAAGCATCTTTATTATACAAAAGTGGGATATTTCCCCTTTTTCATTTTAGAAAATAAACTCTTATTCAGGGTTCCTTTTTTTTTTATTTTACTGGGCTGACCATTTGTTTTCACTGTCTTTGACTTTTCAATACCAATTTCGAAGAAATTGTATCTAAACAAAGTGAGCTCAAATAATCGAAAGAAAAACTCCCCAAAACGCCATAAATGTTCAAACATTTTCCTTTTAACTTTGTTTTGAAATTTAAGTTAAGGATGGAACGGTTCCCTTGCAGATTGTAGCATGTAATAGTAATTTTCAGCCATTGTAGGAGCTTCCTTTTATCAGTATAATTACATTTGGTCAATTATCTTCAGATATGAAGCAACGCCAAAAGGAAACCTGTACAAGCTAATATTTCTTGTCATTCTTATTCCTGTTTAATACTTTATGTTGTAGAATAAGACATTTTTGCGTCTTCATACTTTTGTAATACGTCAAACAAAATCAAAGTGAAACAAAAATGTAGTTAAAAGTTGTACAGTATTTTTTTCATTTTATGTTAACAATTCATTGTTATAGCTAATATTTATTGGAATTTCTCTAAATATCTCATGCATTTAACCATTTTCATTGAAAGGGAAAATATACAATTGTTTGTTTTGCATTTGTACCTTAATCTATTGCAAAAAGGGACGGATTTATCATTGCTACACATTATTGTGATATTTTATACAGTACATGTCCATGTATTTAGGAGATAACTGTATTGTATTTTAAGATTTATGGACGTAAATCGTAGATTTTACGGTCGCAAATTGAGTTTCCCTAGCGACGCGTCAGCGGAGCAAGGTTAACAGATATTTGTGACCGTACAATCGAGATTAACGTCCGCAAAGCTTAAAATACAATACAGTTATCTCCATTCGAATGCAATGGCCAAAAAAAACATATTTTTTCAAACATTGTTTTAATCTAGAAATCAAATTCAGAAAAGTCCGCGAAAACGTATGAACGTCTTTGCCATATAAACAACGTGACGTCACATGAACGCTTGAAGTGCAAAACGAAAACACAAGACGTTTTCAGTCGCACTCCACGCTTCAATTTATAATGAAATTCAATAAAAAGAGTTTAGAAGGTAAGCGGTGTAAACAATTCGACTGTTTTTCCGCTAAATTAATTACTGAACGGCACATTTTCAAAGATAGCTGAAATTTTGCTCATTGGACGTTAAACTGAACTAATCAAGCAATCAATCAAAGATGGCGGCCGGACCTCTCTTTGAACTTTCATCTGTTTGAAAACGTCAGATTGTGTATTGTGACGTCATAGACACAGACGGCAATGGAGGCGAGAAATCCGCCGGGACAAAAGAATTTTACCGGTCGGTAAAAATGTCGCCAAAAAGTAAGGCCATGGGCCTTATATATAGAGGCCACGCGAAGCCGAGCCGAAATCGTTTCAGAGCGATTCTAGAACCTTAAAACCCTTAAAAAATAGATTCCTTGGGTATTTTTGTAGTTAAAAACCGTGTTTTAACTGGATATTTCAACAGAAGCTCTATTCCGCAGTAAAGTTAACCAGGAAATTAGTCGGAAATAAATGATACGGTATGTAGGCGGGCAGGTGACGTGACGTCACATAAGGGCGTTTTGACATGAAAATTTGACAGTTTGTCAACAAAAGCACGTTGGTTTGTTGTTATGCCGATTGTGTATGACGAATTAGCCGATATTTGTAGAGATCGCGAAAGACTGATTACTTTGCTTAGACAGACGGACTTATTAGGAGATTTTTCTGGTGTTTGTGATTCCTGTTATGTAGTATACGCCCCCTAGCAACGAATTTGAAATGCGCACAAATGTTGTTAAAGATGGCGGCGACCGACCGGTAAAATGCATTCTACCCAAATCCGCCTCCTCTTAACTCGCTTCAGAATTGAAAATGCAATTGGGTTAAATTCGAATATGAAGGCTCAGGCCATGGTAAAATTTCCAATAACCATAAACCTGCCATGGATTATCTGAAATTAATTAATTATTATGACCTTTTGTTATCATTGGCCCCTGTGAACTGAAGATTCGGGGGCATATAGTTTTTGGTCTGTCTGTCTGTTTGTTTGTTTGTCTGTCCACAAAAAACTTTACTTTAACATTGGGTTTATCTTTTGAATGGTAAGTGATATGGCTTTCATATTTTGCATGTGTATACCTTCTGGCAATACCTTTTAATGGGTACCAGAATAGTTGACCTTGAGACCTTGGCCTGTGAACAACTGCATAAAAACTTTAACATTAAGCATATTATTTGAATGGTAAGTGAAAGGGCTTTCATACTTTGCATGTGTATTACTTGTGGAAAGACCTTTCAGTTGGTACGAGAATATTTGACCTCATGACCTTGACCTTGGCATGTGACTGTCCGGTAATATTTCACCAGAAAAATAAAATTATATTTGTTTTATTTTATATATATAGAAATTAAACTCATTATGATGAAATGTTTGTTGATATCTATAGATTTTTTTTTACTACATATATAATAATTTTTTGTCTCAGCGTTGCAAAATATCCCCGTCGTGGACCTCAAAATTTAACATAGCGAAGCCTATGTACCTATTTTGTCGTTCATAGAGATCGACAAGTGTTGGTGGAAAAATATTTTTTCTAATTAATGTGCAGTTTTCTTCAAATTATCCTGCTTCAATTTAGCATTTTTATGGAGTGATGCAATTTATATTTAAAGAAGATGTCGACAAACACCATTTCCATTTCGTCAAAATCCACTCATCACAATACTATGTCACGTGGTCAGCATTTCATAACACCTTTGGCTTGACCTACATTCCAAGGCGTGGAAAGAAAATACACGTTAGAAAATAAGGATTGTAAATCAGGTATAGAATGCATAGTTTCTTTGTGCATGTGAATGCATTTTTGCACTAACAATACTAACTGACTGTAGCATTTTACTGTCCCAGAAAAATGCGAATGAACGGTTTGGAGAACTGAAGAAATAGCTTCGAAACAAGGAAAGCGCGATCCAAGTCCATTCGTTATTTGCATGATTTGTCATTTTCTATATTTTCTGGTGATTATTTCTAGCATAACAATAATAATACCAAGTTCAGTACTGTGTTGCACAATATCATATGTTGCACATGACTTACGAACTGTTAACAGGCGCCGATCCAGGCAATTTGAAAAGGGGGGGTTCCAAATAGAATTTAAAGTATACATCGCCGAGGGGAGCGAGGTGCGAAAATTTTTTGGGTTTTTCTTAGTAAAACACTAGCATATTTATTAAAGAATAAATGATTGCCCAGAAAAAAGGGGG
>MJUU01027208.1:26782-61312 GCA_002080025.1 Modiolus philippinarum
CCCCCCTTTTGGATCCACCAATGGTTAAAGTTTCCAGACTCAGGTGAAAATTCTAGTCCCCTCCCTAATATGTCATGTAATCAGCTGTAGAAGTTGTTACCACGAGTTGTTAGTCTGAAATGATAAAAACTTACCTGAAATTGAAAGCTCGATGTTGCCCGTATGTGACAGGGTGCATTAATCAGTTTGCTCTTAAGTGGGAACAGTCATGCTATGCACTCTTAGCGCAGCGGTTTTTTTGATAGTTTTTTTTTCATTAAAAATGCTACATTGTGTTTAAAAAATTTCCATTCCAGAGTTATGGAACTTGGAATGATATACTATCTTGGAAACGATGAAGATCCCCGCCCCTAAACCAAATATTTTTTGATTACAGCCTATGTACCTATTTTGTCGTTCATAGAGATCGACAAGTGTTGGTGGAAAAAATATTTTTTCTAATTAATGTGCAGTTTTCTTCAAATTATCGTGCTTCAATTTAGCATTTTTATGGAGTGATGCAATTTATATTTAAAGAAGATGTCGACAAGCACGATTTCCATTTCGTAAAAATCCACTCATCACAATACTATGTCACGTGGTCAGCATTTCATAACACCTTTGGCTTGACCTACACGTTAGAAAATAAGGATTGTAAATCAGGTATAGAATGCATAGTTTCTTTGTGCATGTGAATGCATTTTTGCACTAACAATACTAACTGATTGTAGCATTTTACTGTCCCAGAAAAATGCGAATGAACGGTTTGGAGAACTGAAGAAATAGCTTCGAAACAAGGAAAGCGCGATCCAAGTCCATTCGCTATTTGCATGATTTGTCATTTTCTATATTTTCTGGTGATTATTTCCAGCATAACAATAATAATACCAAGTTCAGTACTGTGTTGCACAATATCATATGTTGCACATGACTCACGAACTGTTAAAAGGCGCCGATCCAGGCAATTTGAAAGGGGGGGGGTTCCAAATAGAATTTAAAGTAAACATCGCCGAGGGGAGCGAGGTGCGAAAATTTTTTGGGTTTTTCGTAGTAAAACACTAGCATATTTATTAAAGAATAAATGATTGCCCAGAAAAAAGGGGGGTTCCAACCCCCAGGACCCCCCGGAACCCCCCGTTTTGGATCCGACAATGGTTAAAGTTTCCAGACTCAGGTGAAAATTCCTGTCCCCTCCCTAATATGTCATGTGATCAGCTATAGAAGTTGTTACCACGAGTTGTTAGTCTGAGATGATAAAAACTTACCTGAAATTGAAAGCTCGATGTTGCCCGTATGTGACAGGGTGCATTAATCAGTTTGCTCTTAAGTGGGAACAGCCATGCTATGCACTCTTGGCGCAACGGTTTATTTGATAGTTTTTTTCATTAAAAATGCTACATTGTGTTTAAAAAATTTCCATTCCAGAGTTATGAAACTTGGAATGATATACTATCTTGAAAACGATAAAGATCCCCGCCCCTAAACCAAATATTGTATGATTACATATACTTTGAATTTTCCAAAATTAAGTAAATTAGTTTTTATTATTGAAAACATTGATAATACTTTATCTTATGGGATCACTACTCCTAAACCAAAAATATCTTTATTACATGTTCCCACGATAAGATGAACTGATAGATACGAGAAATCATCTGGGGGTGGTGCCCTGCCACGCCCTCACCAATTATGAATGATATACTATCTTGAAAACGGCTGAGATCCTCGCACCTAAACATACTATTATTTCGATTACACATCATAAGATGAATTTTCACATACCAGAATTCCCTTGCCTCTTCCATCAAGTTAGATCAGATTGAGTTTTTAGTCCGTCCATCCTTCCTTCCGAGGTTTGTTGCACTTTTCTCAGCTACTGCAGGGCCAATTTATTTCATATTTAGTATCTGACTTTATATGTATATATATATATATATATATATATATATATATATATATATATAGGGAGAATGTCATTTTGGTCACCCTATAATATCAACTTCCTGTTTGGCATATGTCTGGCAGTACTTCTAATTCCATTTTCCTTTTATTGAACATAGTAAAAATTTCGTTCCATTTTTCTCTCAAATTTTAGTATAAACAGTATTTTATTTAGAAAAACATATATAAATTCCAGTCTCCTCCCTAATATGTCACGTGATCAGCTGTAGAAGTTGTTACCACGAGTTGTTAGTCTGAGATGATAAAAACTTACCTGAAATTGAAAGCTCGATGTTACCCGTATGTGACAGGGTGCATTAATCAGTTTGCTCTTAAGTGGGAACAGTCATGCTATGCACTCTTTAATGTCATTATAATGAACCAAATAAATGCTTAAGAAACCTTTTTGGAAAGATGTTTTTAATGCAGGGAATGACTTTAAAAGAATGTTCACTCAAAGACGAAGAAGAGATTACTTTAGAAAACTTATGGCAGAATAAAAATATAAAAAATTGATAAAAGGGCAATATTTTACATTAAATGGTCAAAAAGGGTATTTGGTTAATATGTGATCTCCTCAATGAGGAGAGTATCTTGATGTCTTTTTCAAGAATTTCAAGTAGAATATAAATGACAGAGAGATTTTCTGATATATCACGGAGTAATATCAACCAATATGTGACAGTTGCATATCAAATCAAAGAATATTTAAAAAAGTCCACAAGGGACTGATATCTATTCAAGAACTTCTTTAATGCTCGCTATTAAAGAACTTTTTAATGATCGCATGAGACGCAATCTTTTGAAGCCTTGATTAATAAAATTTAGTTGAAAGAAACAGACAAATTATGTAAAATGTAAATTCTAAAACCAAAGGTTTATCCCCCTCTATCAAAGTTTTGTCCCTAGCTATATTTGACACTAATGATTATTCGGATTTCGTTTAATTTATGTATTTCAAGCATTTTTTCAATTATTGATTTCCTTTGTGTTGGTTCTAGAGCTGCTGATGAGGAATAAATTTCCGAAATTGCTATACAGCTCATAAAAATTTATGGCAGTTGGAGTTAACTCTCATGTTCATTTACTCCATATCCTTTCGTAAAATATTTAATACAGGAGTTTGTCTTTTATTGCAGTGTGGAGTTGGTACATGTAAAACAATTCCCCGTGGTGGAATAATCAGTAATATCAAATATAGCTAAGGACAAAACTACGATGGAGGGAGATAATCCTTCGGTTTTAGAATTTACATAAATTTAGATTATAGTAATTGAACAAAGTGTACACATGAGATATAATCTCATGTACAAGTGTACCTATCTAAGAAAAATAAAGAAAATATATATGTTTTAAGAATAACTAGGGTGACATTCTGGAACCACTGGCTCCCTACACCAGATAACAAATACTAAAATACCCAAGTTACACAATAAACAGTAAATTTTGTTATGCTGTACACGTATTTCAAGGAGTAACCACTCATCATCAGCATTAGAATCAAATAATATGGAAAGCCATACTCAAAAACTGCCATACATGGAATGAAGCTTCAGTGGTTTTTAAATGATTAGAATTTTGATAAACAGTAAATTTTTATAAAACGCAAGGTAAATTTTTCATGTCAGACAAATCTGACTATTGGGATGGTGAATACCCTCGGGGACCTCTGGTCCACTAGCATAGGCTTTGGCCCAATGGTTTAATATTTGTATATACATTGTTTTCCTTTAAATTTTCAAACAAGGGATCCAGCTGCCGAGTATAAGATACATGATGGTTTAATAACTATTTATAGATCAAGCACAATGCTATTATTTGGAACGTTTTCAAAGGAAAAAAAAAACGTACTGTGTTTAATCTAATCTTAATGGATCAAAATCAATAGATCATGTTACTTTCATTTAATTGAGAGAGGCAAAGAAAAAAGTTATTAGACATCTACGTAACATAACTAGTGCATCCAAAAGATTTAATTATCTGAGAATAGTGATCCACATTGAAATGTGCATTTTCATTACCTTTTTAACATCCTTACAATGTCCTTTATGCACTTATAAGTCAGAATTTTTTTATCGGGACAAAATTGAATGTATCTCATAAATGAAGTTTGAAAAGGACGAAAACATTAATTTCCTTTGTTTTACCTCGGACAAGTAATAACTTTTATAAATCACATACATAATAATTGTTAGTAATAAGTTGACACCAAAGTAATTACAATCATCAATTTTACATGCAAACACTAAATAATAGAGGTTGATCACATGATCTCCAATTCCATTTTTTTTCAACAGATCTTTAATATTATTCCAAAATATCCTATAGTATTTACAAAAAATAAAATAATGCTCATAATTTTCTAACTCATTACATATATTGGTGAATAAGGGTGAATCTGTGATTTTCCTTACAACAAGAATCTGTTTACATGGCAGAATGTAATGCAAAAGTTTCCAACGAAAAACTTTAAGTTTATTTTCTTGCAGACTACTTGCTGGCGACCCATTCTCGCCACATCCGTGGTCTGCGAAATTGCACGCGCATTTTGACTTGAAATTTTTACAGACGACTGATAATGCAATATCAAGCTGTCACACCAAACATTGTATGAAAGTGTGTAAGAAATACAAAATTATCAGGTAAAACCTAAAGTAGCCTCAGATATTGCGGGTAAATCCACGAAGGGATCACGCCTGCGCAGAAACTAAATATAGCATTAGCACATGGCAATGATATTATTTTACCTGAACGACCTTTCGATTACACCATAATTCATACTATTTGATGTTTTTTACTATGAATAGAACTCCAGTTTAATGAATGAACACATCACTACTAATATTAACAATCACCAGTTCCCCTTTTAGCTGATTTCACCTCTTGTCCTTTCACTTCTACGCCAACCTTGAAAGATCATGGCGGACGTTCTAATTGTTTATATCACGTGACCAATACACTCGAGGGATCCTTTGTTGGTTTTCCCTATTTTTGTAACCAAGAGAACCAATAAAAGCAACGAAAAAATACAAATTTAAGTAATAATAATGAATAAAATGATCATTTTTTAACTTTAATTCCATTCTGTAAATACAACATAATGGTACAGCATAATATGTTTACACAAAACTGAAGACTTCAACATGAGTGATACAAGAGAGATAACTCAAACTTTTCAATCCCTATCATATAGCATTTACCTCCCTTTGGCCACAAATTCAATTACAGCATATTAAGATACAATTTGGTCATTATATACATACACACCAAAGAAGTAAATGTTTATAATCAAACACAATAAAATGTTATATGGAAACTAAAAATATATATTATTGAAAATAAATACACACAGAGAGTTCTTGCAGATGGCTATGTCTCATGTATAAAAGAAACAAATTTATTAATAAGTTATTTATTTTTTTGTGAAATGAAAATGAAATTTACTTAAGGGTATATGATCCATCAATTAAAATTTTTGAGATTACCTTTTATCCGTGTTTATCCCCTACCCATTTTCTTCTAAAAACACGTAATTAAAAATTTTCAAAAAGTTTTACTAATTTTGCAAATACTTAGGATGCATAAATAGTACTAAGGAAATAAAAAATCAGGAGAGGTTCAGTTGTCCGAAACATTTTATAAAGCATATATATCTAAAAGCTACCTCGCACTGACTTTGTTCACTAAATGTGCTTCTTTTGTTTTCTATCAAATATCTAATTGTTTTTGAAACATTAAACTATTTCAAATGTCATGGTTCATATCTCCTTAATAAATTCAAATATCCCAAGACAGATCCTTATGATTCCCCTCAATTTCAGTAATGTCAAAAAGATATAGTAAAACTGCCAGGAATTATTATGAAAAGGATATGGTTGATGCGCTGACTGCTGTGACAGAGCAAAATCTTCCAATTGCTAGGGTAGCCAGGGATTACAATATTCCAAGAAAAACTTTGGATGATAACGTAAAAGGGAAAATACGCAATAAAAATCCTGGTAAACAAAATCAATTGTTAGAGGAAGAAGAGAATGCAATTGTAAATTATATCAAATATATGAGTGAGAGAGGTTTTCCCTTCACTAGAAATATTGTCAGATCATATGTGATTGCAACTGTGAAAAAGAGTGGAAAGTTAACAAATCTAAATCTGGATAGGGGGCCTAGTGACAAATGGTTCCGGAATTTCTTTATGAGACACCCCGAACTAACTCAAAGGGAAGCTGAGACACGGGACAGAGGGAGAAATAGGATATCAAACCAGAAGGTTATGGATGGTTATTTTGAGCTACTACAGAAAACAATAGTAGAAAACAAAATTTTAGCAGAACAAATATTCAACTGTGATGAAACCGGATGGAGCGGGAAAAGAGGTGCCAAAAGGTAAAGTAATTGGGGTCAAAGGGCGGCATAGTTACCAACAGTCTCTATCATCCAGTGGCCACATTACAGCTCATCTTTGTATTTGTGCTGATGGAAGGATGTTTCCAATTTTTATGATATTTGAAGGAAGTCTTCCCGATAAAGCATACAAAGAAGGTGTTCCAGACAATTGGCTTTTTGGATTTTCCCCTAGTGGATATATGGATACAGAATTGTTTCTAACCTGGTTCAAGGGGTATTCATAAAAGAAGTTTTAAGCAATTTTGATGGATATATTATCGTGTACCGATGTCTGTCTGTTGCCGACATATATCATAGTCTTATTTCAGAAACATACAACTACTTTGAATAATTGTTTGGTATGACTTAAGAGAGCTCAATTAGCACATTTTGTAGATTTTTTCGCTGATTATAGGACCTTGAATATCAAAAATTCATTGTTTTGCATTTCATTAACTGAAACAAAAATAATCTTTTCCTTTGTTATCACTACTTGAACTTTCCATTTTCTCGAGACTCCTTTCATGGGGGGGAGGGGTCCCTGGAATAAAGTAATAATTATTTTTTGCATATAAATAAAACACACCTGGTAGTCATATAATCACCAATTATAATACGTAATAAAAAAAATGGCAAGGTTCATCCTCATAGCCCTCTAGAAAGTATATCAATTGGTGGTGACAACCTTTTTTTATATATAATATTCCATTGGAAACAATTACTGTAACACTCTTTATCATATGCTATGGATGATATCTTTAAGCCTCTGTAGTATAAATAGTCGTAGTTTTTTGTCATGTCCTGAAACTGCACCCCACCCCCCACCCCCGAAAAAAAATGAAAGGGCATATCATGTTCTAAAGGCGTAGCTTATGAATAAGAAATGTAGATTATGTAGAAATACATTTGTACCTTAAAAAAACACAGTTACTTTTGATGTAAATATAGCTTTAATGAAGCAACTAAGGACACAAATGAAACTGAACAGGAGCGGCATGCCTGAAAAGTGTTCCGCTTTACCACTGACACAAAATGGTAACCATGATCTGTCCTCCAAATAGCAAATGTAAACTTCCTATTATAAACATACAACTACTGCAAGAGAAATGTACTGGTTGAACGTTGCTGTAAATGCATCTAATAATAGCGGTTTATTTACAAGTAATTGATTTCAGTTGAAAATGTAGAATTCTTATCCATTTTTGGAGAAACTAATACAAATTGAAGGTGAGTGCATAATTGTGTATATATGTCAGATTTTTATCATGTCTGTTCACCTTTACACATAAAACTTTGCTTTTAGCCTAATTCTTTCTCATGTTATAAATGAAAACAAAACAAAAAAAAAGGAAACAACCATTTGATTTTAATGAGGTGCTAGGAAGGACAACCTGAAAATTTTCTCATATTATCTTTGAGCATTACTATTTTTTTCTTAATGGAAGCAATCCTTAGTTTATTTTTCGGCCCATGCCAGACATTTTGCTTCATTTGTATCATTACAGTTAATTTTTCCAGCCTTCCCCTGTCCTCATACTTCTTTCATTGAATGATTGATTGAATCTCTGATCCTGGAAAATAATTCTGAAATTCCATCCAAGTAACCCCCCCCCCCACCACCACCAAAAAAAATCAAATGGTCGTTTCTTTAAAAACAAACTAAAACAACTAAAAACCTGAGAAACATAAGCAAACTGTTATATTTTCTCCTCAGAGTTTTCATACCTAATTGTGGAAGTAAGAGGCCTGTGCTATTAATAATGGACAACCATGACTCGCACATCAACACAGAGCTCATTGATATCGCTATTGAAAGTCAAATAGAACTTCTTGGCCTTCCCCCTTACACCACTCATATACTCCAACCCCTAGATGTACACATCAATGGACCGCTTAAAGCAAAGGTATCATCAACTGTAGTAAGTCTTGGACACATAAACAAACACCAAACAGTAAATAAAGCAAAATTTCCAGTTGTGCTCTCACATGCTATTGATACTTTCAGTTTACCAGTACGCATAAAGGAATCATTCAGGAAGACCGGGATCTCTCCACTGAACCCAGATGCCATTGATTAGACACAGCTTGTCTCATGACACAACATCCAGTCATCTTCATCACTTCCTTCTAGTTCTATATCCTCTACTTCAGCCTCAACATCTACAGCTTCTTTGCCATTGTATAGCACTGCAGATCCTACATCTTCATCATCTTCATCAAGTCTTTGTGTAACCTGCGGAACTTTCTTGGGTGGAAATCCATTAGTGAAAGAAGGCCTCATTCCGGATCATTTAGCTAGTATTTTTCTGCCTGTATCGTGCAAACCTTTAATAACTAGACGAAAGTTGGTCACAGATGCAAGATTCCTTACCAGTGCCGAGTTTTCAGAACAGTTAAGCTGATGACAAGAGAAAGAAGGAACAAATTGCAAACAGGAAGAGAGAAAGGGAAGAAAAGAAACAACAGAGGGAGGAAGAGAAGGCAAAAAAGGCCAAGAAGGGAAACCAACAGAAACAGAAAAAACAGCAGAAACTGAAAACCACCAAGAGAAAAGACATATATTTATGTAAAATTTGCAACTTGCCAGACCCAGATAGTACAGATGAGGCAAACACTCCATGGGTACAGGTTGAACTTTGTGATAGATGGTATCATAGGGACTGTGTTGGCATAGGAAAATGAGGACCTAGAGTTTAAATGCCAGATATGCGCAGAGATCACCGAAGAATAGATTTGAAATAATTTGACGTTCCCATTTGTTAAACCTTTTGTTGACTTTTGAACCTTGTTAATTGATATGTTTGTGTTAATTGTTTTGTTAATTTCTAAATTGCCGAAAGGATGAAGTACAACTCAACATACTGTAATAATAGATATATGCTGTATTCATCACTCTAAAGGATCATTATAAAAAATCAGGTTTGTCTAATTGTTGAGTTTTTACTTGGAGTTTTTATTTTATATTTTGTTTCTAGTTTCTCATTTAATTTCATTGAATTCCTTGAAGACCTTGTTTTTTGATCGCTCAAAAAGGTTGTGCAATCGATTTAGTAATCAAATTACAAATTACTAATGAAACCATATGTCTGCCTTTTTTGACATAGTTAATCCCAAGAATGAGTTAATATCTCCAAATTGAAATACATTTGTAGTTTTGTAGTTTATTAATGTCAATGCTAATGGAAAATTTAACTGCATCATTAAAAATTGAACTTAGAAACTATTAACGAATTAAAGTATTTCATATAATAAAAATGATATGACAAGTCATTTTTTTAATTCACGAAAAGAAATATGTATATCGATTTTTAGATAGGTCATTTTGTATTTCAGCTTTTAGTTTTATTATAAATGTATTGCAATCAACATGTTCCTTTTGTGTAAATTAAAGATAAAAGCATGTTAACTTCTTAATTTAAATGAAGAATGAAATTTCAGCAGTGGAAATGGATAACAATTAAAAAAACTCTTCAAGGCAGTCAAAGAAAAAAGGGCCTGAAAGTGTATACTACAGAATGGGCACCTTGCAATTTGTACATGTATTCCATCATAGGGCATATAGGCCAATTATCGAACAAAAACATTATTAATCAGTATGCATTGTTAATATTTAAAGTAAACTGATATTCTTGTACATTTTAAATACTTTCTCTTAACAAATTAAAAGTTTGCGGTAAGGAAATAATTTAAAATCAGTTTTAATGACGCATGTATAGTGGGTTCTCATCATAACGTGCGTTCCATTATATCGTGGTATTGACGTTCGTTTCAACCAAATTTCTAATTGTGACGTCACTTTAACTAAGTAGCTACCTACCACGATATTATGAGCTACCAGTATACTTAGCATGTTTTGAGCTCTTATTTGAATGTCGTATTTATTGTTTAGTTCCATAAAACTACTGTTGTCATTTACTAACACAATAACAAATTATTATACCATAAAACTTTAAAATCGTCAAACTATCCGATAAGAGATGATTTTAGTGTTTTTAAACATGTGGCGAGAATGGGTACTGTGCTGTCCACTACCTAGGTCAATGTAAACAAATAAATAAACGCTCCCGGTTCCACGCATGCGCAGATACCGTGAAGCCATTTTGGTTGCAGGTGTGTCAATAACCGCTAATGACAACAATGAGGCAAACTTTGGATAAAGATATCACCGTGAGAAACTTTAAAAAGTGGCGAGAATGGGTCGCCAGCCAGTAGCAAAGATAAAATGCAAAGTATGTTTTACTTTGAAGTGTAAGTTCTCAATCTGCAGTTGGTTTTGCCATTTGGAAAAGCCAATTGGTTTTTCCATTTTTTGTCGATTTAATCACACTTTATTTTTTTTTTTTTTTGAAGATAAGTATTCCAATATACATTTTTGTTTTTTATTAATAACTATACAAACGCTCGAATTTGTTTTCACCTTTGTTGTGACTGAGTCCTTGCCTCTAATTGTTGATAACCATTTACTTGGTATTGATTTTATCAGTTTTGTATATTCTGAAAACCAATTTGAAATTGAAGAAAGTTTGTTCATTACATATACTTGGGAAATTTTCCCTTGTTCATCTAATAAATCATTTATAAAAATTATTTTATCTTTAATCCATCTACTATATATTAAATTTAATGTACTTGTTTCCCCAGATAACCTGCTGTCTTACATCCCTGAATTCAGTCGGTTCCAATATGCTTGTCTTATTCAATTTGATCCAAGTTTTAACTATTTGTAAATAAAAATCTGGTAATATGTCTTTTACCCCACCTAGTAAATTCACATTATCAAGATTTATTTTAAATAATAGAAAAATTTGAACCAAACGTGTTGAAATAAAATCTAGATATTGTTTTCCAATTTGAAATTGAATCATTTATCAATTTTTTAACCCAATTAATTTGAATCGCTTCAATATAGGTATATCAATCATTTTTAGGCCCCCTTTTCAAAATTAGACACTGTTCTTTTCACCTTTTCCTGCTTATTGTTCCAATAAATTTATATATCAATGATTTAAATTTTGCTATGTAATTGTTATCAAGTACTGTTACAGAAGCAACATAAGTAATGTTGGGTATAACAAGAGACTTCACTACTGTAATTCTTCCCATCATTGTTAAATTTCTTTTTGCCCTGTCATACAGTATTTTCTCAGATTTAAGATAATATTTATCAGAGTTAAGCTTATTGCTTATTGTGACCAAAGTATATACCTAAACATTTAATTGGACCAGTCGATCAATTTATTTCTCCAAACTTTTCCCTACAATATTTCAATTTACCAAGCCACATGCCTTCAGTTTTATTTCGATTTAATTTTAGTCCAGATAGAGACCCAAAGGTTTCAATTAAAGTTAAAACCTTAATAACTCCATGCTTGGATCTAACAAAAACAGTTGCATCATCTGCCAACTGACTAAGTTTCAAAGTATGAGTTTTTCATCTAATTTAATTTGCATCCCCTTAATATCATATTATATATTATATTTCTTGTCTAATCCTACATGCCAGTATTTCAGCTGCTATAATGAAGATAAAGCAACTGACAGGACACCCTTGACGGATCCCTTGTTGGATGGTGAACGGATTAGATATATATCCATTATTTGATATACAACCTTTAATGTCAGCATTTAAAGTCTTAATCCATTTTATAACTGAATTTTGAAATCCGAATTTTTTTTTAGAGATTCATACATAAAGTCCAATTTCAAAGAATCAAAAGCTTTAGATTTTTCTAAAGATAAGGAATAAAATAGCCCCCTCAACATTAAATTTGTCCGCATAATCAATAACATCTTGAATTTGGCGAATATTAAAACCCATGTATCTTGATCGAATGAAACCATTCTGATCATTATGAATACATGAATAGTATGATGCAGGATTGGTTTTATTCTTTGTGCTAATGAATATGCAATTATTTTTGTATCAACATTCAGTAGAGTAATCGGACGATAGCTATCAAGATTGTAGGGGTCATTTTTTTTATATATGAGTGTAATTAAACCCGTTTTTGTGAAGTTGTTAATTCATTATTTTCATAACATTTTTTGAAAACCTCAACCACAAAGTATTTTAGATGTTCCCAAAATTTTTGATAGAATTCTACAGTTAGACCATCAATACCTGGAGATTTGTTTAGTTTCATGTTTAATACAGACTTTGTACACTCTTCTACAGTTAAAATACCCTCCAGTTTGCTGCTTTGTTCCTCTGTGAGAGTCCCCCTATAGTAGTTTCTTCAATATATTCTTTTATTTTCTGTTTATCAAGATTTTGTGATGTGTATAACTTTTCATAGTACCCCCTCTCAATATCTAAGATTTTACTTTGCTCTAGAACTAATAAACCCCTTTTATTTTTGATAAAAGTAATGTTCTTTTTTATTTGTCTGGATTTTTCTAGACCCCAAAAATATTTCGTGTGTTGTCTACCTCTTCGATCCATTTTACTCTAGACCTTATTTTGGTCCCCATTACCTTCTCGGAATATAAATTTGCCAAATTATCTTTCTATTAGATTTATCTTATCAGAAATAAATTGTGTTTCTTCAAGGTTTCTTTCAGTATTTAAATAACATGTGTCATCTAAAATCTTGTATAACGTTTCTAATTTTTGTTCTAGTTTCTTTGTCTCATCTCTTTATTCTCTTGCTTTAGATTTACAGAAATTAACAGTAATTTCTCTTATGTCTATTTTAAATAAGTCCAAAAGTACCGTTAGTTCCTTATTGTAAGGATTTAATTTATATTTATTTATAAGATCAATGACTATTTTTTTTTATATTTTTCATCCATAAGAATACTATTATTAAGTTTGAAGTACCCCTTATCCCTGTTTTCAGAAGTATGATTCAGTTTCAATGTTCAATGAGATTGCTTGGTGGTCTGTGTATTTAATTACAGCAGGTCTCATATCAGAATATAATACTTTAGATCTTATATCATTTGATATTAGAAAATAGCCAATCCTACTGGCTATCTCAGTATTCCTTTTCCTTCTCCAATTAAATTGATTTCTTTTAGAATGCAGTACTCACCATATATCAATTAAATTGTATTTTTTGTCATTGATTTTAAGATATTGACGGGTTTATTCTTTTTACCCCTTGCTTTCTTATTTTTCGGTCAATATTATTCAAGGTTTCTTTCATATCCCCACCTATTATTAAAATTCCGAACAAATTATTTTCAATTATTTTTTGTTGTATTTTAAAAAAATATATTCCTATCCTTTTCAATACCGTATACCTCGTATTAAGTGCCCCTGCCGCTATAAGCGCCCCCGCCCTTAATTTCGTTTGAAATCCTTAAGCGCCCCCTCAAAATTCCAACTAGAAACCGTAATTTCCGCATTTATTTCGTACGCTTTCCGTCATGGATTTGTTTTTTGTCAATTGCGCATGCGTATGTATCAAAATTTCCGGTTGTAAACAATAGAGTTCAAATGTTTTTCGATTCATTTCGATACAAACAACTGATCAGCATTACTTTTTACGTCTGTTTGTCAAAAATTTCGATAGTTGGAGCACTTTTTCATTGATAACATCGTGTACTTAAGAAAGATCGAAGAATTTCGTTACAAGAGCTTCGTTTTGGAACTCGGTTTTTCCTACTTAATAAGCGCCCCCTTTTCGAATTTTCTAAGCGCCCTGGGCGCTTAATACGAGGTATACGGTATTAGGTGCATATAGGAAAACCAAAGTTAAAATACTGTCATCAATTACTATATTTAACATTATCATTCTTCCTTCCTTATCTTCAAATTTGTCTGTTACAAAATTCCTTTCTTATAAAATAGACCCCCCTTGAATTTGAATTGCCAAAGCTATGATAGATGTCTCCATCAAATTCCTTTTTCAATGCCTCTTGATTTTCCTGTATAAAAGGTGTTTATCAATGGTAAAAAATCAGAAATGCAATGTATTATTTCTTCAAGAAACACCTTTTATACAGGAAAATCAAGATGCATTGAAAAAGCTTTATTAATGGTAAAAAATCAGAAATGCAATATATTATTTCTTCAAGAAAGCCTTTCCCTTTTCTCTTTATTTTCCAATCCCTGTACAGTTTAGAGAGCATATATGTAATGATTTAGCCATATCGAGAAAATGTATTTAAAATCAATAGTATACAAATACCAAAAAATTGAAATTGTCAAGACCTAGTGACTGCTGACACATACATGTATATATTTGTCCAGCGTCTGTATTTTGTATGAATGTGTACAAACAGAACATATATATATATCAACATTTAAAACATTAAATACACTAATTTTACATTTTCCTAAACTCAATCCCCTACAAAATAAATAATAAAAAATAGTGTATCAAAAACCACACAACCTTTTCTAAATAAAATAAATAAACAGTTGAACATAATACACAAGGCATAAGGGGACGACCATTTGATTCCGCGGAGGGGGGGNGGGGGGGGGGGGGGGGGGGGGGTTGGCTGGCAGACTTTGTAAACAAATATTCTGTCCTGAAAAAGTTGGAAATAAATAACTGGCCAGCACACTCAAGAAAGTAAATAATCTGACCATAGATTTATTGGTACGATGCGATAATGTTATTGAAAAATTGAAACATAAATATTCTGGCCCGCAAATTTTGAAAATAAATAATTTGGCTGGACGGAATTTGCCAGCCCACCCCACCCACCTTCAGAATCAAATGGTCGTCCCCTAGATATATATACATCTACAATATCTAAATGATTTGTTTACATCTAGCACATAAATAAAGATAAACTTAATAAACCTATTTTCATACCTTCCCAAACAACAATCGTACTGCTGTTCAAGTGCATTCATTATATTGTATAATTTATTTCTTTCAGGATTTTCTCGATACTAAAAATAGATTTAAGTTTACAGAAAGTGTTGATCCTGGCCAGAATAAAAGACACTGTTGAAACCATCTAATTATGATGTAAAAGTATACCAGTGGGTGGTAGAAATGGTAAGTATAATCATTTGCATCTAGATTGTATATGCACTTAATTAATTTAATAACGCACGTAACAATAATCAAGAATTTGTACCGAGTTTGTGTGTAAAGTAAGTGAGAACCGAACCGTCAATCAAAAGAACGAACAATCCATGGACAATGGCAACATCGGACACACTAAGAAACAAGGACACCACTTAAGTACGGGACAAAAAAGAAAAATGAAGACACACATACAGATGAACAACAAGGACCAAATAAAAACCATGGGTGAGATCAGGTGTACCGGTAGAGTAAGCATCTCCTGCTTCTTATAAGACAGCCGCCGTATTGAACATGTCAAATCCGGTAGTAAAGTCAAATTCGATATAGGAAAAACAAACTTTAGTTGCAGAGGGAAAGATCTGTTGTCTTCTGGGAAACAGATATCCCATAGCGATCCACAAGATCGTGATGTCGACCGTAAAACTTCTGTAGTGATGACTTTAAGTTTTTGGTAACGTACCCTTGCTTAAGTAGTCTATTTGTAAGCAACTGAGCTCTATCAAGTAAGTCACTGTAACGACCACAAACCCTTGAGTAGCGAATGAGTTGTGAGATGTAAACTCCATATGCTGGTGCTTTTGGAATGTTGCTACAAAGAAAAGGGAAGTTGACTATTGGAAAAGTGAAGTCATAGCGTTTGTCATACAGGCTAGTTTGTAATGTACCTCTGTTGTCAATTTCAAGATGAAGGTCAAGGAACGAAGCCGATGTGGAAGTATCTGTAGTATCCTTAATTTCAAGCTCTTTTGGATAAATAAGATGAAGAAATTCACCAAAGCGGGGGGTTGTTTAGTGATAAAATATCATCGATATAACGGAAGCTGAAGTTAAAGGACTGGGCCAGTTTTTTGTCTTTATTTTGAAGAAGCCCTTCAATGAATTCAGCCTCAAAAGAGTGGAGAAACAGATCGGCTAAAAGAGGAGCACAGTTTGTGCCTATTGGAATTCCAATGGTCTGTTGAAAAACAAGTCCTCCAAACTGGACAAATATATTGTCAATCAAAAACTCTACCATTTTTATCACTTCTTCATCTGTGTATTTTGTCTGTGATTCTGAGTCATATATCACAAAGTATGCTTGTTCTCTGCCTATGTCAATGCACTTATATCTTTGTTCGCCGTTCTTATGGGAGAAAAATCTATGAATTATATCTTTCACCTGAGATTTCAGTTGTTCATGAGGAATGGTAGTATAAAGTGTGGAGAAGTCAAATGTTTTAATGCTGTTGCAATGCAATAATGATCTAGATTTCAGGATGTCAAGCAGATCTTTAGAGTTTTTTAATGTCCACATTTCATTTACACCACTTCTTGAAAAGCTAGTATCACAGTATTTCTGAAGGCCCTCTTTTACGGCTGTCAAGATGGAGGTTAAAAGCTTAGAAAGAGGTCTTGTGGAACATTTTGCAGATCCAGCGATGTATCGTTGTTTGTACGGGCATTTGTGTAACTTTGGTAACCAGTACAAGGAAGGAGGATCGCAGCAAGAAATTTTTGTAATGACCCTTACGATAACATGTTTTGCTAATGAATAAAATTATACGGAGAATTATTGAACATGTAGACGGAACTGCAGTACAATCCTCAATAACACAGTAGACATAGTTGTCCTTCGAGGTTCTGTTTTTTGGAGCGATTTGGTCCTATTTTTTGGAGAGATGTTTTGTGTTCTGGAGAGAAATTTAGATAGTTTTCCTGATTATGACCTTATCTGGTACTATTCAATGTATGTTAAGATAGTTCATAAGACAAAACCAGTTATGGAATAACGGAACGATTAAACATGTTTGGTTTGTTGTAAAATTAAGGATTTTGTGTATGTTTTTGTTTTATGGAGAGATCGGAGAAAAATATCCTGGTTTTTTACCTTTTTGTCCTGGTTTTTACAAATATCACATAAATTAAAATTTAGAATTCACACTAATCAGAAACTTTTTATGAAATTTAAACATATCAAATCAAAAGTTCATTGTCAGGAGATGCGTTTGATACAAAAACTGAATATGAATGATGGTTTAACACAGATGATTAGGAGTATAAAAAGACGTGTATTTATATAGGAATAAAATGTATTTTCATATATCTCTAAAGTATAAAAGGCAGAAATTCAATTTTCGTTATTAATAATATCATGCATTCACAATATAGTATCAAGAGAAACTTATAAGTGTCTTTTGTAAAATTACCATTTTGTATAGTGACGGTGTTGAGATATATCGAAATTTTTCGAATTTTTATGGTAGGGTGAGCATCTGTCATCACTAATGAATCCGTCGTCCGGTGTCTGTCGTCCATTATAAACTCTCTCTTCAAAGAACTTTGTCTTGGGAACCACTGAATGTATTGGAACCAAACTTGCCATGAATAATGCTTATAAGGTGCTGACAAAGTGGTTACTTTTGTTTCGACCCATTACCCAACATGGCTACCAGTGACACTTCGTTCAAAATTGATTTTTTTCCTTGTGAGAACTAATTTTTGAGAACCACTGAATGAATATTTACCACACTTCAGAGAACTTAGTTTAACATTTGGACCTTATGGGAATTGTATACAAAGATTTTTTTGTAGAAAATCAAACCAAAGTGGTGATGATCAAGTATGGTTACTTTTGTGCCCACCCCTCATTCGAAATTGGGGCTAGCAGGGGAAATTTTTAGCTCACCCTGATCCAAAGGGTCAGTTTGAGCTATTGGCATTACATCCGGCGTCCGCCCGTTAAACTTTTCACATTTTCATCTTCTCCTCTGAAACCAATGACGCAAATTCAATTAAACTTTACAGGAATGATGTATGGAAGGTCCTTCACTAAGATTATTCATTAAGTTCAAATCCGACAAAAAACATGGACACCAGCTCGGAACTTCGGTTTAACATTGGACCCCAAGGGAGGAATCACATTTTTATCTTCTCCTCTGAAATCACTGAAACAAATTCAACCAAACTTTACAGGAATGATGTATGCCAAGATTGCTCGTTTCGTTCCAATCCAGAAAAAAAATATCGGACCCTATGGGACAAATCACATTTTCATCCTTTCCTCCGAAACAACTGAAGCGAATTCAACCAAGGTTTACATTAAGCGGACAAAAACATTGCCCTCAGCATGGAATATAGTTTAACATTTTATGACCTATTAAGTTTTGAAAACTGCCTCGCTTGAGATTTGCAAAAATTTTCAAAGATCAAAGGTAAAAAATTTAAAAAAATCAAACGAATTTGCCCCAAATTTGATTAAGCCTCGTATGAGTCTCACGCCAATCGCGTGAAACTTGACAGATCTGCTGAGTATTGCCATCACTTCCGTTGTCCGTCCGTCAATTTTTCACATTTTCATCTTCTCCTCTCAAACCACTGAAGCAAATTCAAACAAACTTTACAGGAATGAAGTACCTCAGCTCCTTTACAAATATTACTCATTTCGTTCTGATCCGATTAAACACATGACCCCCAGCGCGGAACTTGGGTTTAAAATTGGACCCTACTGGGAATGACACATTTTCATCATCTCCCCTGAAACCGCTGAAGCAAATTCAACCAACCTTTACAGGAATTAATGTACTAAAGATCTTTAACAAAGATTGCTCATTTCATTTCGATCCGATAAAAAACATGGCCGCCAGCACAGAGCATAGTTTTACATTGGACCCTATTGGAAAATCACATTTTCATCTCTTCTCCTCTGAAACCACTGAGGGAAATTAAACAAAACTTTACAAGAGTGATGTACTAAAGGTCCTTAACAAAGAGTTCTCATTTCGTTCCGAACCGAGAAAAAACATGGCTGCCAGCACAGATCATAGTTTATGGAGTTAACATCTCACAACTCATTCGCTACTCAAGGGCTTGTGGTCTTTACAGTGACTTCCTTGATAGAGCCCAGTTGCTTACAAATAGACCACTTAAGCAAGGGTACGTTACCAAAAACTTAAAGTTATCACCACAGAAGTTTTACGGCCGACATCACGATCTTGTGGATCGTTACGGGATATTTGCTTCCCAGACGACAACAGATCTTTCCCTCTACAACTAAAGTTCGTTTTTGCTCTTTCGGATTTGACTTTACTACTGAAGTTGACATGTTCAGCACGGCGGTAGTCTTATAAGAAGCAGGAGATGCTTACTCTACCGGTACACCTAATCTCACAAATGGTTTTCATTGGGTCCATGTTGTTCATCTGTATGTGTGTCTTCATTTTTCTTTTTTGTCCCGTACTCAAGCGGTTTCCTTGTTTCTTAGTGTGTCCGATGTTGCCAATGTCCATGGATTGTTCGTTTTTTGGCTGACGGTTCGGTTCTCACTTACTTGACATTGGACCCTTTTGGGAAATCACATTTTCATCTCCTCCTCTTAAACCACTGAAGCAAATCCAACAAAACTTTGCAGGAATGATGTACTAAAGGTCTTTAACAAAGATTGCTCATTTCTTTGGTATCCGATAAAAACATAGCGGCACGCACAGAACATAGTTTAACATAGGACCCTATTGGAAAATCACATTTTCATCTTCTTCTCTGAAACGGCTGAAGCAAATTCAACCGAACTTTTTTTCCGCTAGCGCAGAACATAGTTTTAACATTGGACCCTATGGGAAAATTATTTTCATCTTTTCCTCTGAAATCAATGAAGCAAATTCAACCAAACTTCCAGAATGATGCATGGAAGACATGCTCATTTTGTTCTGATCTGATATAAAACATGGTGGCCAGCGCGGGACATAGTTTAACATAGGATCCTATGGGAAAATCTTCATTTTCATCATGAAATCTGAACTATTGAAATTAAACATAACTGTGTTGGAGTAATGAATGGAATGATCTTAACAAATAATACTTATTTCAATTGAATCTGACAAAAACATGGATGCAAGAAGGGGACATTATACCCTATAGGAAAACATTTTTAGTCATCAGTAGGCATGGCTTGTCAGGTGAGTGATACAGACTCAGTATCTGAGCCTCTAGTTAAATTACAATAGACACACCATGCATTATTTATCATAAATGTTTCCTACTTAATAACAGTCGTTTTGTTCCCAATTCTTTGAATCTTTCGAATAAGAGCGCGATGCATCGATAATGTTGCACCTGATGCTTCAGTTTCTATCTTCCATTATTTTGATGGGTTCTTATTTGGTCCAAATGCAAATTTCAAAGTTTAATTTCTCTCCGTAGTACCAGGAAAATCGCCCCATAAAACAGGACAACGCCCCATAAAACGAGGACTTCTATCCATAAAACCAGGTCATATACAAATCGAAAAATTGAAATAACTACAAAATGTCTGCTTTAAATTCAATTGTTGTCATGTATAGTCATTTCTTAATGTACATTGTGTTAATAAAAAAAGGCAAAGTATCTCTTGCTGTCATAAATTACAACAAAACAAGTGAAATTGATTTTTTGGAATAAGCCTCATAGTTCAACGTGACAACGCTTGTGCGAAACAAAAATGCACTAATCCCATTATATATGATAAGCAGAAGTTAGGCTTATCCTAAGTTTTCTTCTTCGAGTGCTATATTTATATATCTAAGAAAGCAGTCTGTTTGTTGATGTTTTACTCAGTATTCTCTCCATAAAACCCATAACACGCCCCAAAAAACAGGACATTTTCTCTCCAAAAACACCCTATCGAAGGATAACTATGTCTACTGTGAATAATGTGGAAATATATGAACACCGATATTCACAAGACGGCTAGATAATATTTCAATTAACCATGAATAGGTAAACAAAATCAATAAAGATCTTA
This sequence comes from Modiolus philippinarum, assembly GCA_002080025.1. Lineage (NCBI taxonomy): Eukaryota > Metazoa > Mollusca > Bivalvia > Mytilida > Modiolidae > Modiolus > Modiolus philippinarum. Next base: position 47,834 of record MJUU01027208.1, read on the forward strand.
AACTGATACATAAACAAAGATCCAGGTGTCGCTGTGGGGTATATTCTCTATAAAAAGTAAAATCACGTTTATCAATTGATAAATGTGGTTTTGAACATAAACAAACATCTAGGTGTCGCTGTGAATATTTTCATTAAAAAAAGTAACACCACATGTATCAATGTTGTTTTTATTTCCAGTACAGACACAGTGTTTAGTTAGTATTCTAATAAAGAATTGAACAATGAATGAGATCTTTATAGCACTTTACCCACAATAGAATTAAGTAAATAATAAAGATTCAACAGCTTTAAAACTTTTTTACTCTGTACATTTTATATAATAGAACAACAGTAAAACAGATTTTTTTAATATGTATACAAAACTATACCCACTTTGTGGGTTTATTACATCAAATAAACTTTCACTATAAATATTTGAGAATATCTTCATTTCATCGTTAGGAAATATACGATCTACCATTATTGTATCAAATCCCTCATTTTTTGTAATTTTTTACTATAATAAAAATAATGGTTTGTACGAAAAAAGAAAAAAAAGTTCACTACAATATTTACAAACGGACCTCATGTATTACATGTATTAGAACATGATACTTGTAGAAAATGTAAATTTAAAATCATTATTTTTGAGTTTTTTGCCAAGGCCGAGGACGAACCTCTCTTTGATGAAGCTGATCAGTTGGTTAAGTAGGACCACGCTAAGACGTTGAAGGCGTAGGGGTCCCGATATTGGTTATTTTCAGGAAATGATCCATCGGTCATGCATTTGAATGCCTATTGGTGTTGCCCTTTTTGAGATCACTTTTAGATTTTATCTGCACTGAGGAGACATCGAAATGCGCATATGCAGAATTTAAATTGACAGTGACTTCGGTATTTAGTTATTTTAACATTTTTATCTTCATTTTCTTTGTGTTTAGGTTTGATTCCACTATCTGAGCGTGAATTTAATGTTGATTTATCTGACTGTTGCACCATTTGAATGTTCCGTTGTTGTTGTCGCCAGTAGTGATTGAGACTGCTGAATATCATGTTCATTGTCAATGTATGTCTCATCACCACTTAACTCAGGATCTGCATCAGATATATTCTGGTCGTCGGTATGCTCCGTTTTTTTTTGTCTGTATCTGATGGGAAGTTCTCTGTACACTAATTAGGGCCCCGCCACATAGTGGCGGATGCCCTATAGTAATCGCTCTGTCCGTCCGTCCGTCTGTCCGTCCGTAACAAAGTCGTGTCCGGGCTATAACTTTTTTGTCTTTTGAGATAGGCTTTTGATATTTTGCATGTAGATAGATCACTTCAAGACGATGTGTCATGAACAATGATTGGTGACCTTTGACCTTGACCTTTGAGTTGCAACCGACCACTACTGCAATGGGCGTGGAGATTTATTAGTCTTTATTGATAATGTTTGTTTTCTGATTTGCTGTGTTTGATACACAGATTTGCCGTTGTCATACCTGTGTACATAGATATAAATATATTTTGTTTAAACTTCCTATTTGGTCTTGTTTGAGGATTACAGAAGTTAACATGTACCATAGATTTTAATTGGATTTGTCTTGGGGTAAGAAAATGACATTTACCAATCAGCCACCCATAAGATCTTTTAATGCCTCATTTAAAAAACTAAGGAGTATCTCCCTCCTGCATAGCTCTGTCCTTAACTGATTTTGGCTTTTCTATTTAGATCCTATTGGTAATTTGTTCTCTATAAGATTGTACATATATTTCGGTTCATTGGTTTCCACATGTTTTTTTATTCGATCTACACTGAAAAGACATAAGTTGTCGAAATGCGCATATGCAGAAACTAAATTCACAGTAACTTCGTTATTTTGTTATTGTTTACTTAGTACTGGGATGAACATTTCACCGTCTTACAATCTGTAAAAAACAATTGTTGTTAAGGTGTCTGCAGGGTATTAATTTCCCATTATAGAATTTTGTAAAATTTTCTGTGTAGAAACATAATTGTATAATTGTTGAAAAATGTAAAATAAAATTTGGGGGTCACCGTGCATTTAAGCGCAAAATCTGAAATTGAAAATATCAAGATTTTACATAGAAATGATAGAGAAAATGATCATATGAGAGGATAGTTTGAAAAATCTATTATAGAATTTGTTCATACTTTGCATGTGTTTAATTATCATTATGTAGGTTACATATATAAAATAAAAAATAGGGGTCACCGTTGAAATAAGAGAGAAAAATTGCAAAATGTTAATTTCTGTAGTGATATCTTCGTTAAAATATTTTATCAAATTATCTCCCTTGAATAATGTCTGTGTTCTGTAAATCCAGCAACAGATTTAAAGCTCGTGTGTTTTAACTCATTTCTTTGTAACGAAAATGTTATAAAAATAATTAGGAATATAAATTTTAAAAACATTTGAACTTTCTTTTCATTTTAAATAACAATTTTGTTAAATTTCTTAATGAATGAAACCTAAATGAACAATTTTTAGACAAAAATGGCGGAATAATACCACTGAGATACCTTAAGTAGATACCGGCCTGTACAAAGTCAGGACCAATCCAGTAGACAAATATCCGACGACTTCCACCTGCGTTGTCTTTTTGCCTAATAGACGTTTGTTCTTAACAGTTCTGTACGATGATTTTGTTATTAACCACCCCCCCCNNCCCCCCCCCCCCCCCCCCCGATTGACACGACCACTGAATAAACGGGACAAGGTAAAGTGCATGACACGATACCGTTTAGTGTCTTTTGCGAATTATGTAAATTTTAAGTTATGTAGCCACACAAATATTTCGACTCCTTTACCTCAAACCGAATCTAGCCTTCGTTTGCTCTTTGTTGAAGGCATCATAGTGACTTCAAGATGAAGAACAACAATCAAGTCGTTGTTCCATTTGCTTAATCTTACCGCGTATTTATAGGGATGTTGTCCCATGTGCATTTACTCCATATCCCTTCATTTGTTTATTTACCGTGGAGTTTGTCTCTCGTGCAGTGTGGAGTAAAAAGATTCCCCGTGCTTGAGGTGTATGCTCTGTATATTGTCAGTTATGGTGTACTTGTTCATGTGAGAATTTCTCATATGAATGCACTATCAATATTCAACATTTGACTTTCTTGCTTTGTCAAAAATTAAACTATTTTTCTGGCTGCCTGTATATATATTGCCCACATCTCCCGATTTTTATTGCCAAGTTTTCTTAAAAACAACTCGATGAGTCCCCTGTGATTGATTGTTTATATGTTGTATTGTCTATTCATTGGTCCCTTTGTCGGGCAATGGATGACAGTGTTTGTAAGAGTACTTCGCCCGATATGTTATGCTTGTTAACAACCCCGCGTCCCTCAAAAATAATGAAATACAGGTGATGGATATGGTGTTCGACATTCAGCAAGTGAATTCCGCTTAAACCGGTGCTAGGGGCCGTCTTGAACTTACTGTGAGGTAAGAGCGTTAGCTCTTTGTTGAAGGCCTCATTGTGACTTCAAGATGAAGAACAACAATCAAAGCGTTCTTCCATTTGGTTAATCTTACCACGTTTTTATAGGGATTTTTCCCATGTACATTTACTCCATATCCCTTCATTTGTTTCTTGTTTCGAATGCAACTAAAAATGTGTTGTTAATTTTGGTGAAAATAAATAATTCGTTCGAGATTTGCGTGAAAATAAATACTTTTCCTAGGCGAAATCACCCAAGCCTCCCCCTAAAAATCAAATGGTCCCCTAACTTTGATCACAAGTTGATGACACAAAATATTTGCAGGACTCATTTGTCTAAAAAAAACATTTGGTCCTCACGGTTCCTATAATAAATAGGAAGCACAAAGTATTGATGTAATTCATTGAAATTTGTTTATATAATTGTAAGGACTAGTTTTCCAGCAGACAACAGGGATACCTTTGGGGACTAATTGTGCGCCACTTTTAGCAGGTTTGTTTCTTAATTCGTATGAAGCCAGGTTCATACAAGGGCTAGTTCAGAAAAAAGACAATAAGCTAGCCAAATCCTTTAATTTCAGTTTCCGGTACATAGATGATGTTCTTTCATTGAACAAACCTCCATTTAAGGATAACCTTCATCTGATATACCCAAATGAACTCGAAATTAAACAGACTACTGATATACCATCATCAGCATCATACCTTGACCTATACCTCTGCGTTGATAACTCTGGACGTCTAAAAACAAAACTTTACGACAAGCATGATGATTTCGACTTTCCAGTAGCGAACTCCCCGTTTTCGAACAGTAATATAACCACTTCTCCGGCATATGGCGTGTACATTTCACAACTCATTCGCTATTGCCATGCCTGTAGTTTGTACAGCGATTGTAGAGCGAAATTACTGTCTCAAAAACTTATACATCAAGGGTATGTTCAGTCACTGTTGAAATTGTCACAACAGAAGTTTACTACAGACCATTACAATGTTTCTTTTTCACAAATGAGAACAGATATTTTTGGGTAGATCCAGAGTTTGTTACCGGACTGACTAACACCGACTGTGACATAACCAGACTTTTCACTGGCAGTTTGACGGGTGCCACGAGTGGAGCAGACCATGTTTACCCTTCCAGAGCACCTGATGATACCTCAGTTTTTATAGGGGTTCAAACTGCTGGTGCTTTAGTTTTGTGGCGTTCTTGTTCATTTTTGTTTATATGTTTTGTCTTTGTCATACTTTCTCAATTCGTGTTGCTGTGAATTGCCGTGATGTTCGATTTTTGCTTTTAGAATTTCACCTTTCCTCTTTCTTGCTTCGGTATTCGTTTGCCGATGTATTGTAATGAATAAAGTTGTCATAGACAATCCATCATCAATTGTCTTGCACCATTCAAGCTTAGGTGTTTCAATGATCGTTTGGCCATTTTAATTCTCATTCATTTGTTGAAATCAATGATATTGCCGAAACACAATTTGTTTCAATCGTCTATATTCTGATGACGTATACTAGCAACTTCGTATTCAAGTCATAAAAAAGTCGTGACTTATAATAACTTGGCGTTAAAAAACTCAAACGTATGTCTATATTGAAAGCAGTCACAAAAATTTCAGTTTCGAACTTAGCGGGTGCTAAAAAGAATATCTATCATTATTAATGCGTTTACCAAAATAGATAAATATTTTGAAAAGCCTAGATGTTGCATCACTTTTATTAAGCAATAAAGGGATATGGAGTAACTGCAAATGAGACATACATGACAAAATCATGCAATGGAACAACGCTTTTATTGTTGTTCTTCATCTTTATTATTATAGGAAAGTCACCATGAGGCCTTCAACAATGTGCTCATACCTCATAGTAAGTTCAAGACAACCCCTTGCACTGGGTTGATCGGAATTAATTGCTAGATGTTGGGCAAAGCCACATCCATGTTTTTAATCATGAATGCGGTATTGTCATCAAACATACAATTAACCATTTATTATTAACCTATAATATAAGTATTTATTGAAAAATAGTAGCACATCATTTTTCAATCCAGTTCGTTTTAGGTCACATGCCGAGTATAAAATGGCTGATGAAACTACTTCTCGACAGTTATACGAATATCTATGTGAAAAAGTTGGAAGTGAAAAAGAAGTTAAAGCCAGGAGAAAATTTTCAAAGTATTAGATTTATCATCGAATGATACATCATCCGCTATAAAATTTATCAGCAGTGGTAGTAAAGCTGAAGGGCTAGATCTCCCTGGTAGTGACATTGATATAATGTATATGGATGACATAAATGTCGTATTTACTGAATATTCAGGCATCCAACATTCATTTAAAAACAATTATGGGCTATTTCTGGACACTCAACACACACAACCTGGATTTGTTAAAATTACTGTTCTCTATGCTTTGTATGACGGGACCAGTCATTTTGTATAAATATATGGTATTGATATAGAACTTATACATACAGTCGAGGGATTAATATTACCAAATGCACAACTAAAAAAATTTACAATGGACATGTTTGAAAGTATTTTCCCATCAAATGAATTACTTCAGACAGGCGTCTTCGTGTCCCATGGTCCTTGTATTTCAACTATAGATGAAAGGGGTGATTATATGTTTTGTTGTAGACTGGATAAATGGCCAAAAGAGGCTTTAGAGTGGATATCAAGACCACGTGCATATGACTGGCCATCGGAAGATTTGATTTCAGACATCATATGTGAAGAAAAGTCAGCTTTATTGGTCCCTATCGGAAAAAAATTTGGCGAAGAAGGAGATAATCCGCAGGAATGGAGGATATCGTTTTCTGTTGCTGAACTTATGTTAATTCACAGTTTCAATCATACTCAGATGCTCTGTTATGCTCTGTTAAAAATTCTGTTGAAGCAAGTTATAGACAAAGAAGCTAAAGATTTCCTGTGTTCTTATTTCATGAAGACCTTGTTGTTTTGGTTAATTGAAGAAACTGAAGCTTCCGTATGGACACCTAATAATTTGTTTAGATGTTTTCGAGAATGCTTAAGAAGACTTCTTTGTTATGTAAATTTAGGATATCTGCCAAATTATTTCATCTCACAAAACAACATGTTTGAGGGCAAAGTTTTTGGTGAGTCACAAACAAAATTAATTGACATACTACATAATATATATAATGATGGGATATACTTTGTACTCAAAACAGAGCTATTGAAAGACTTCATATCATTAACTACTACAAATCAAATATGTAGTACAATAAACAGATAAAGCAATATATCCCCTATTGCAATATTTCTTGCTTTCTCATGGTTCGCTTGAAAATATCTATCGTAATCTCTTCAGCTTCAAGAGTAATATTACAAAAAGTTTATTTTACATCAGATTTGTACAAAAATGTTTTTTGAAGGTCAGTCTTATAAAGTATGATATAACTGCAAAAAATAAGGGTTGCTATCATCAGTACAAAACTTTACTACCATACCTTTTATTAGTTGCAAATGGCAATCTAAATGGATGGCTACCATTGGCTGTATTCTTTTACCAGCACAAGCAATATCATCATGCTTTAAAAGTTAGCTGTTATGTTTGCTGTGAGGCTTCAAATAAGGAAAATATACTTTTTGGGGGATCAGAACGAGTTCAATACAGAATGTGTATAGGAGTTTCATTCTTACAAAGATATAAATCATTGTGCATTTGTCCGTTATCATTTCATTTTACTTCTGGTGCGGTGTTTGATAAGTGTGAATTGAATGAAATGCACAGGTTAAAAAACTGTCGAAAGGATCAAGATGAACATACTTTACACTTTTTTCCGTTTGATGAGTCAATGTTGAAAACGGGGCATTTCATACGTTTTATGTGTTTCCATCATTTACATGACTTAGCAGGACAACAAAGAACACTATTTGAATTACAACAGGCAGTTTATGATATAGATATAACAACAGACAATTCACATTATGCTTTTATGGCATTAGTTATCCTATTAAAAGCTTATCAAATTTCAGATATAGAACCTCCTGAGCGTTTTTTTGAAAATATGTACAATACCCTTGAATTAGCACTTGCTCATCCTTTGTTAGGACAATTTTTGAAACGCATTCTTAGACTGTGAAACACCTGATAAGCCGGGTTGTTAGCTAGGTGGGCGGAGCCCATCAAGCTATAGGGACCACCCGATTTTGAACTGCTTATTTATAAACGATAACTTTCTCGGGTATGCATGTTATTAAACAAAATTTAAAATCCTGTGTCGTCTTGGCATTATACAGAACCCTATTGATTTTCTGATCATTTGGATACAGTACTAATTAATTTCTATATTTTTGGTTCGCTCTACCTTAGTTGTGTCAATCTTTGTGTTTAAATCACATTAATTAGCTTAATCAGTAAGACTTTTTGTCAATCTTCTACAATACAGTGGGTCTCGATGGGTATAAGCGGGAAGCTGGATTGGCCTTTTTTAACGAGCGGGAAACTGGATCGTAGCAAAAAAGTGCACGTGAAAACGGGAAAGGATGTCCAGCGTGAGGCGGGAACCATTGAAAATTGGGCCAATGAAACGGGAAAAAGCGGGCTCTTTAAGTCTTTGTAGAAAATTTTCCAGTCCGGGAAACGGGAAAATAGGGAAAAATTGACGGGATTTCGGGAAAGAGACCCAATCGAGGTCCTCATACACGTGGTGTTTATCAAGGGAAACTATGTGTAACTACAGCGACAGGTGAGGGTTTTTAATACGATAACTGGTGAAAAATGTGATATAACAACATTGTTTTAAATCGTCTATTTTTAGTTGTGATCTCTCTTTAGAGATCTCAATTGTTGTTGTGGCAAAAGTGGAGATTCATCCTAATTTATGACGTATCCTGGTTCCTTTTTACTACTTCCGTAGATACATGCACGAAGTGCGGATTAGTTTTGATATATTATTAATGATCAGCAATGCATCGCCTTCTCTCTTACGCGCATACAACTGAGTTTTAGAATACCTGATGTCCTGTCTACATGGTTTTAAATTGTTTAAGGAATGTCATCCACTGTGTTAATTGTATTCTTTAGGGACCGACCATTTAACCTGAAGGGGGGTTATGGTTTTTTTCTGGACAGACATTTTTTTCACGCTTCGCGCGAGAAAATTTATTTATTTTTTGTACGCGTATCAACAAAATATTTTTTTCAAAATTAACATTATTTTTTGGGGCAGAAAGCCACCTTCAGAAAATGTTTTTCATCATTTTGGCAGCCAAAATATTTTTTTCACTTAAAATCAAATCCAAAATATTTTTTTTAGAAAAAAACCATAACCCCCCCCCCCTTTCAAGTTAAATGGTCGGTCCCTTAATAGTCCCTTAACACAACCATATGATATTTGATGCGTACTAGTACTGACAGCTGATTACTTACACAGATGTTACATTATTGTCTGACGTCACAGCGTCAGACAGTATTAGAATCAGAGAGTGAACATCCGGTAAGGGGTCCATTTTTGCATTGCATTTCGGTAAAGCGTCCATCAGGAAAGTGTAACGTGTTCATTTAATTAATATAAGGTTATGACAATATCATTGCATATTAATAAATTAACACTTGCGATCGCGATGTTCATTTATTGATTTTTCCAAGATAATACTTTAAATGACATCAGATACCATTCTCTAAGCGTGCTGTTGGCAAATAGATAAACACGCATTATTTTATACTATTTCTGTTGGGTTAAAAGACACCAGTTCTTTTGTTAAGTATGTCCTTCCTATAGATCAGGAGAACTGCAGTTGTTGAATTATATTTGTGAGTTTTGTTTGGTTACCGTTACCGTTACGAATATGTAGCTAGAATATACTGGTAAATCATCAAACAAAATATACCATTTGTATATATTTATTGTCTTATTAAAAAGAATACTGACGTCAGACTAGGTTTTTGCAAAGCTAATACTTGTACACAGATTACTATCTATTGTATATTTAAAGGTTGAGAATATAATTGATATTTTATAATTAAGTACTAATTTAGCCTCACATTTCTACTAAAGTTAGCATTACAAAAGTATTATAAATATTAAAAGCAAGATCGCTGTAATTATCATTTTCTTTTAGAAATTAAATGATAGAAGATGCTATTTTTATACTTCTATAATGGGTGCAATTTTACAATTGTTTTTTTTACAAAATTTACGCTGCAATTATACAAATTTGCAACTGCATTGCTTTAAATGTCAAACAATACCATTTTCTTTAATAAAGGTTATTCTTAATCCTTGGTTTCTTATTTTTATTTCAACGTACTAATACATACCCAACTATAGCAGACATCACGTGACCAATCTCCGACTTATTGATAATGTTTTTACATTGAAATACATAGGGACACTGTAAATAAATAACAAAATACCGAAGTTACTGTTAATTCATTTCTGTATATGCACATTTCGACAATTTATGTCTCATCAGTGCAGATCAAACCAAAACATTTGGAAGTCCATTAACCAAAACCGTGCAAAAGCTGATAGAGAACGAATACCCAAAAGGATTTAAATAAAAAAGCCAAAGTTCAGCTAAGGACAGAGGGAGATACTCCTTAGTTGTCAGCAAATTTTGTAAAATTTTGATATTTCAAGTTTCAATAAATGACATGTAATATCTCGACCTCTACTATATGTATAAAAATGTGCTGCCTGTTTGAAAATCTACAGATATTTAAGTTTATTTGTGTCTTTTTCCAACAGTTTAAATTCAGGGGAAACTACTTCCATTTTGAATTTTTTATTTTTTATTTTATTTCGTACTGTAAAAAAATGGGCTGCTATTGTGTGGTTTTTCGAAAAAAGCTAACGAAATATATACATTAAACACTTTAATTTCACGGGAAATTTCTTCCATTTCGTTTGCAAAATTAATTTTGACGACGTTAAGAAAATAAAGATGGCCGCATCGCTAAATGTCCCGGATGTAGCACACGCAGTTGATGCTTATGTTAATTATACTTGTCACCTGTAACACCTTAATTTGATGTTTATTCGAGTAACCTGTACATTTGTGATTTCAAGATGAAGAACAACAATAAAAGCGTTGTTCCATTCCTTAATTTTACCATGTATTTGTAGAGACTTTGTCTCATTTGCATTTACTCCATATCCCTCCATTGTTAAATTGATATATCAATGTCTGGTTTGACAAGTGTTAAAAGACATTTCAGTAAACAATATGTTGTAGTGCACACGTTTGTGAAGTAAGTGAGAACCGAACCGTCAATCTAAAAGCGAACAATCCAAGGACAATGGCAACACCAGAAACAAAAAAAAGGGGAGAAAAAAACAAAGACACAACATGGGTACAGCACAGAAAAGAAAAATGAAGACACTTACACACAAAGATGAACAACACGGACCCAATATAAAACCATGGGTGAGATCAGGTGCACCGGTAGAGTCAGCATCTCCTGCTTCTTATAAGACACCCGCCGTGTTGAACATGTCAAATCCGGTAGTAAAGTCAAATTCGGTAGAGGAAACAACAATTAAGCTTTAAAGGGAAAGATCTGTTGTCATGTGGGAAACAGATATCCCATAGCGGTCCACAAGATGATGATGTCGACCGTAAAACTTCTGGAGGGATGACTTCAAGTTTTGGGTAACGTACCCTTCTTGAAGTAGCCTATTTGTGAGCAACCGGGCTCTATCAAGGAAGTCATTGTATCGAACACAGGCTCTTGAATAGCGAATGAGCTGGGAGATGTAAACTCCATATGCCGGCGCTTTTGGGATGTTGCTACAAAGAAAAGGAGAAAAACAGGAGAAAAAAGTGTGTATTGTTTCCATGGTTTTCCTCGAGAACAAGATCTTTTCCTTTATATATATTTTACTAATATTTTTAAATATTATAAGAAACAGTATTAGTTTTTCAATTTAATAAAAAAAATAGTACGTTCATGAGAAACATGCAATCAGAATCGTAGTTACAAATAATTAATCGTAGTTACAAGTTAATAATAATCTGTCCTGGTTTATTCCAGAAAAATTCCTGTTTCTATCATGGCTTGTGTGGTCATGATTTTTGATAAAAATAACTCTTTTTAGGAAACACAGTTTTGTGTATCAGAAACAAAAATGACTTGTATATGCATGTACATTCGAAAATATTTTTATATTGTGTATTCCGTGCGTGATAATTAACTTATGTATAACATAATCATAATTTTTAAAATCCTATTGAAGTTCGCAATATTAGTTTAAAAAACCAAGATATATTGCTAAAGTAATGTGTCTAATGAACAAATAAAAAGATATGGAGTAAATGAACATGGGACAAAATCCCTTTAAATACATGGTAAGAATAAGCAAATATAACAACGCTTTAATTGTTGTTCTTCATCTTGGAGTCACCATGAGGCCTTCAACAAAGAGCAAACACTCTTACCTCAAAGTAGGTTCAAGACTGCCCCTACCACCGGTTTGAGCGGAATTCACCTGCTAAAGGTTGAACAACGCCACATCCATTTAACTACGCATTGGTCATGGATGTGGGGTAGTCATCAAACATAAGATATCCGGCAAAGTATTTAGTATCTAGTTTAAAGTAAAACCATATATTTTTCCTTTTAAGCAGACAAACAATTAGTGGTATTAATTATGTCACGTGATTTTAGCGTACGAGTTATCGATCCTAATAATGACCAAAATTGTTGCATATGTTTACACACCACTTCTTTTTTGTGGGGGGGGGATAAATGGCCAAATATTATTGAACTTGACTGGGATAATAAATCATTGATTTTCTCCTACTGATATTTGTCGCTCGAAATATTGAATGTTACCATAACTACAAAGGTGATGGTAATTATCTAATAGGACTGAAGAGAGATCACAACTATCAGTACTTCAGTACTTTGACTATTTCAGATTTTCATTTCATTGATTCATTCTAGTGAGAAATTATTTTGTAAGATTTATTTTTTTATTTCATATCATTTAAGGTCATTAATTTTTACAGTCAGAGGAATTTTCAGGTGAAATAGAAAAAAAGAAGGGAAACGGGGAATGTGTCAAAGAGACAACGACCCAAAGGGGAGTAATAACAACTCAAACCCACCATAAGATCTTCAATGAACGGTGAGAAAACCCCACACCCAATGGCAGGTCGGAGTCGGCCCCTGAATAAAGAGTAATCAAGTTCAGCGAAATAAGCATCATCCTAGACTCCCATAGACATAAAGTAGACTAACTAGAAAAAAGACAAGACACACAAAGGCTTAATAAATTTCCTGCCGCGGGGTTAAACTAGTTTTATTGGGCCCAAACCTTCCCCCTACAGCCAATGTGATAAATCAAAAAACAATCATAACAACAGTAAAATTCAGTTGGCAACAAGACTGAGTCAATTGTGAAGAATGAAACTGAAAGAACTAAATATACGGACAGTATGTTTATGTCTGCACTTGATGATTTCTAATCTTTTGACAAGTTTTTGATTAATGACAATTATGACGAGCCCTGTAGTTAATTTTGTTCTATTTCTAATGAATTATTTTTCTATAGCATTTGTCAGATTGACGATATCAAACTTTTCATAACATAAATGTACTTCAAATATTGATTTCATCAGATTATATATAATAATTAGTCTTATGGTGCGATTTGGCGAATGTTTGCAATTTTTATCATACAGTAAACTCTTTAAAAAAATTGTTTTAACAAGACCATGCACGATGCAAATCATTGTATTTTCTGTCATGGATAATCTGACAATGAACTATGTTACATATATATATATATTTATATATAAAAATAATAATATCCTAATTCATACTATGGTTGTGGCGAATAATCTCAATACTTAATTCCCTTGCCCATCCCACGGGGGTCACTTCAGGTGGAACGGGGAACAGGCCTGCCGCTGGCATTTTGAAAATACCCCCTTTATAGTTCGACCATCAAAATATTGACCCATTCATATAGAAAATTTCAAAAATAATCAATCAAAATGTATAGTAAAAATGTGTAATTGGAGTAAGAAAATCATTAATTTCACAGCAGGAATGTTCTTAAACATCGAATAATG
>MJUU01027208.1:61517-78697 GCA_002080025.1 Modiolus philippinarum
CCCCCCCCCCCCCTCCGTGGCCCATTCAGCTACGTGGCTATTGACCTCTTGTTATATATTGGATTCAGATTTCACTCATACGTGTTTGTAGATTTTAGAGTAATTATGTTTTTATTAGATTTAAATTGATTATTTTTTATCATTTGTTCTTAACTGATTTTGGTTTTACATTTAGATCATTTTGGTTATTTGTTCTGTGTCAGTTTTTAAACATCTTTGAGTTTATGGTCTTCCAAACGTTTAGATTTTATCTACACTGAAGAGACATAAGTTGTCTGTCAAAACAAACTCGAGAATATGAAAGTAAATGAGTCAGAAGTCTTAAAAATGTTTCAATCAATAAATATATATGAGTCATCTGGTTCTGATGGCTTAAACAATCTCATCTTACATCGATGTGCTCATTCTCTTAATAAACCTTTTACCAAAATATTCAATTATTCTTTAGCTAAAGGCGTGTTTCCCTCAAAGTGGAAAGTTTTTAACATTTGTCCTGTGTATAAAAGTGGTGGTAAACAAATTATTACCAATTACAGACCTATAGCCTTACTGTCGTCAGTCTCCAAATGTCTTGAGAAAATAGTGTACAAGTATTTGTATAATCATTGTGAAAAAAATAATTTACTTATTGAAAACAATAGTGGTTTTAAGCGTAATGATTCTACCATTAATTTACTAGTTGATATAACTCACACAATTTATAAATCAATAGACGAAGGCAAGGATGTTTGTGCTGTATTTTTAGACGTTTCGAAAGCATTCGACAAAGTTTGGCATGAGGGTCTGGTTTTTAAAATTAAAAAACTTGGTGTAAGTGGTTCAGTTTTAGATTGGTTTCAAAGTTATCCATCTTGTAGGTCTCAGAAAGTAGTGATCAACGGTAAAAATTCAAGTTCTAAATATATAGGTGCAGGTGTGCCACAAGGATCTATTCTAGGTCCTCTTTTATTTTTGATATATATGAATAATATTAATATTGGTATAGAAAGTAATATTAAACTATTTGCAGATGACACATCGTTGCTTGAACGCTTGTCCATGACCGTGATATAACAACTTTAAATGCTGACCTTGAAAGGCTTGACATCTGGGCGAAGCAATGGAGAGTCAAATTCAATGCAAATAAAACCAAATATATGATATTTTCGAAAAAAGTAAAGAAAAAAACAAACCCACCTCTGTATCTAAAAATATTAGATTAGAGGAATCAGTTACTCATTAACATTTAGGCTTATGGTTGTCGAACAACCTGTCATGGACTCCTCATATTTTAGAAATATGTAAAAAAGCAAATCGTCGTCTGGATATAATGACTCGTATGAAGAGATTTTTACCACGTATTTGCTTAGAAACTTTATATAAATTTATGATTAGACCAATTTTGGATTATGAGGATGTTATATATGACAGCTGCAATAATTCTGAATCTGATCTTTTAGAAAAAGTACAACGGCGAGCTCTGGTTTTAATTACGGGTGCATTCAAGATTACTAAACATGAAAATCTGTTAAAAAAATTAAATCTTATTAAACTTAAAGACCGAAGAAAGGTAAATCGTCTGACATTGCTTTACAAAATTAAAAATTGTAATTGTCCAAAATATTTGCAAGAAGCATATCCATTAATTAGTCACAATACTGAAAATTATAATTTTAGGAGAGCTTTTCATATTATTCCTCCAGCGTCTAGGACGACAACATATTCATCTTCTTTCTCTCCAGCCAGAATAAAAGACAGGAATGCTATATCTGAAGATATAAAAACTTCTGATTCAGTAAAAACGTTCAAGACAAAATTGCTTGAAACGTTTTTATATGATGAGTCACCAAAATACTTTTCTTTTGGTATCGGTTTTGGGAAAATTTAACATACCCGTCTCCGTCTAGGATTAAGTGGACTAAACGATCATTTGTTCAAGTATAATTTAATACCAAGTCGAAGCTGTAATCGTTGTAAGCTTGGTGCAACTGAAACTGTTGATCACTTCTTTCTCCATTGTCCGTACTATGATCTAATAAGAATGGAGCTATTTAATAATGTAGAAAAATTACTGTGTCCGAATGTTAAGTTTGATATATTCGTACGCTATTGTAAGAATTATGTCACCAATATACTGCTATATGGGAGTAAAGATTTATCTGCTTCTCAGAATTGTACAATATTTAATTATGTATATGAATTTTTGATAAAATGCAAACGGTCCTAACGTTCTAGCTTATCAAGATTAGCCATACTTCTTATCTGACAAAAAACATTTTATACTGTATGTATGTCTTAAATGTTCTTGTCTTGTATTGTATATATGTCTTGTATGTATCTTGTACTGTCTTGTATTGTATATATGTCTTGTTACTTCTGTTGAGGAAAGCTACTCGCCTTCGGGCTGTTAGCAATCCTCCATAAATAAATAAAGCATTAAAGATTAAAGAAATGCGCATATGCAGAATTTAAATTTACAGTAACTTAGGTACTTAGTTATTTGTTCATAATATAGACGTTTTCAGACATTTGTAAATTTTGGTTATGTCCCCTGATTACGATAGATTCGTCATTAAGGGGTAGACGGGTACACAGACAGAACATTTCTTATACTGATAAATTATTGAAAAACACTTCTTAGCTTTTTCATTCCAAGACATGAGTTCGTTTCATCTAAACTTCAAAAAGTTTAAATTGAGCTTTGGTATTTTTTTTTATTTGTGTTACTTATAAAATTTATAGGAAAATCCAGAGATAAAATGCTTGAGGTAACTCTTATAGCACACTTAAATTTTGTTATTTCACATAATAATCACAAAACATGAAATAATACGTGTAATGCCAAGTGTTACTATCTCAATAAATGAGTTGTAAACCTTTCCTGTAAATATACCCTGTGTTGTAACAATATACACCCATACGTATACATACCCTTTGAAATATGATCTAACTGAATGTAAAATTCAACAAGTATTTAAACAAAACGGTTATAAAATAAGTATACATTTTATTTTTAAAAAAAATTGCAAAGCAATGAAATAAAAAAAAAGACATCAAAAACATTTGTGATTTGTTTAGCGAGGTTAACATGTCTTAAAATGGATCCAAGTCAACTCGCTCCACTGCCAACTCGCCCCCTTCCATCTCACCACCCCTATTTCCATCACATTCGCCCCATATATAATTGATATCAAACTCGACCAATTATCATCTGGTCAACTTGCCCCATAAGGTGAGTTGAAGAATTTCTGTCCTACTGATAAAATCATTACTTAACATTTTCTATCATATATTATATTTTACAGTATATTTGTTTCTAACGGAACACTAATCATTACCCTATCTTTAATCCTAACCCTATCTCTAACCCTAACCCTAATCCTACCTCTAACTCTAACCCTAACCCTATCTCTAACCCTAACCCCATCTCTAACCATAACGGTACCTCTAACACTAACCCTATCTCAGTCTATAAACCCTAACCATATCCATCACCTTATCCTTAAAGCTAACGAAACCAGTCAAGGTAAATACGAAAAAATCACCAACCTGAAATTGTGGTATCCCGAAAGTAAAAATAAGTAAAATACTGGAAAGGTATCATTTTGTGGGGAGAGTTGGTATTTCAAAATATTGGTTGGGGCGAGTTGGTAGAAAATTGGGCGACTCGGACAGGGGCAAGTTGGCAGTGGGGCAAATTGTCCTGCTACCCTTAAAATATATACTCCGAACACATAAACTAAAAATAACTTGAATAGAAAATGGAAAATAGTCGAATTTCACGGGTGTAATATAGCAAAGTGGAATATCAAACAATGTCAGAATACACTTTTTGCAAGATGTGAATTGCAGGTGTTCTACTTTTGTTAAAATTTGGAAATACACGAGTTGAAAACGTTGAAATGTCGAAATTTGTGTTCATACATTTTTGAGATGATTTTAAAAGAATTCTTACTGTTTACAATTTCTGCTTTAATTCAATTTAAAAACGTATAAAACAACGGCAGTAGAATACCGAAGGAACAAAGCATAAGGTTACATAAATCAAAGTCCAGAGACAAGGCAAAATCAAGAACATCAGAAAACGGAAGACCAAAGACACTACATGACCTCAAAACACACAACCACTACATATACAACACACAAAAAAAATAAAGCTCTTACAGTGTGAACTCTCAAAAAACAGAGTGACATCAGGTGCTCCGGAAGGGTAAGCATGTCCTGCTCTGTATACAGTACCCGTCACACTGTCAGTGGGTCAATCCAGTGTAAAGTCAAAACCGGTAATGTCAAATCCGGGAAGACGTGAATCTAGCTGAAAATTTCAGTTTTCATTTGTGACACTGACATTTCATATCTATCTATGATGTCACGGTGACGGCTTTAGAATTTCTGAAGGGACAAAAGTAACAAGGCTTAACATATCCCTGACTCAACAGTTTTTATACCCCGCCACGCGAAGTGACGAGGTATTATGTGATACCCTCAGTCGTGTGTGTCCGTCCGTCCGTCCCCCGAAGGTTTCCGACTGATAACTTGTGAACGAAATAACATAAGATCTTCAAACTTGGTGTGTGACTTGTTTACCACAAAACTCAGGCCAAGTTCGACGTTCGACTTGGGATTCAGAGGTCCAAGGGGTTCTGGAGTTATGCCCCTTTTAACTTTGAAATTTTTCAAATTATAGGGTTTCCGACTGATAACTTGTGAAGAAATGACATACTGTCCTCTAATTTGGTATGTAAGTTCTTTGCCATAAAACAAAGGCCAAGTATAATTTTGGTTCAGAAGTACAGAGGGATCTAGAGTTATGCCTCTCTAAACTGAATTTTTGTGAAACGTGGCGGGGTATCATGTAATGCACCATTACTATTTTTGTGACAGTGCTTTTGCTCTTTCCACAAAGTCACTGTATAAACTGCACGCTCTACAGTAACGAATTAATTGTGAAATATACACTCCATATGCTGGGGAGGTAGCTATATTGCTGCAGAGAAAGGGAAAGTTCACAATTGGAAAGTCAAAATAATCGCGTTTGTCATATAGCCTAGATTTCAGACGTCCATGTTCGTCATTGTATAACAAAAGGTCAAGGTATGAAGCAGAACTTGGTGTATCGGTTGTCTCTTTAATTTCAAGTTCACTGGGGTACATGCGATGTAAATATTCTTTAAATCTCGGGTTATTAAGAACAAGTACATCGTCTATATACCTGAAGCTAAAATAAAAAGTCTGGGCTAGTTGTTTTTGTTTTTGTTGTATTAGCTCTTGTAAAGACTTTGCTTCATATGAAAAACGGAAAAGGTCAGCTAAAAGTGGTGCACAATTTGTTCCCATTGGAACTCCTATTGTCTGTTGCAAACGCGGCCTTCACATTTAACAAAAATCTTCAAGCATTTTTATCACGTCATTTTCACTGTATTTCTTGTTTGATTCAGTGTAGTTCTTAACAAAATGTGTTTTGTCTTTTCCTATTACACGTACCAAATATGAATACCTGCGTTCTCCGTTTTCGGTACAGAAACATTGATGTATCAGATCGGAAATTACTGTTTAAGTTTATTATGTGGATGGGTTGCATACAGGGTAGAAAAATCAAAAGTTTGAATGATATTACAGTATGTAAGACTGTTTGAGGAGAGCTGTTCAAGGAGATCTTTGGAATTTTTAATAATCCACATCTGATTCACGCCGCTCGTGGAATAGGCTTTTTCGCAGTAGCTTTTAAGACCATCTCTAACTGTAGTAAGTAAAGTGGTAAGGAGTTTGGTCATATAGGGGCTTAGTGGTGCATCTGGCAGATCCTTCAATGAATCTCTGTTTGTATGGATTCTTATGAAGCTTAGGCTTATGAAGCTTATGAAGCACTTGATCACAAATTGGAATGTTTTAGTTTCGAATAAAATGAAGTAAATTAAAGGACGTGATTTCGAATAAAATGAAGTAAATTAAAGGACATGATTAAAATATAATCAATCAGAGTATAACGGCTTAAATTGAAAACAACAGCTCTCTAATACAAAATCATATGGGTTTTTATACAAAGCCATACAAAGCCAGTGTATGAGTGAGAAAGTTCAGATTGACAAAATTAGAGATGTCTGTTTTTAGACACTGACATATATTACGGGCGCATTACATTTGGGCAAAATCATAAGAGTGACAATGTCACGTTTGGGCAACTAAAAACTTAACGTTTGGGCAAATCATATTTTTGTTACCTGAGTCTTTCATACTTGTAATTACAGGTAAGAATATGTAAATTAATTATTGTTGAATTAAATCTTCCGGATACTGTTTAATCTTTAAGCGTATTCACCGCTATGGTTTAGTTATAGTGAGTTTCCATACATCTGGAACTAATGTTATATTAGTCCCAGCATACATGGAAGGTTTGGAAGTAAATATTCAGTGTTGCACCCCAGGATCAAATATGTGATGATTTTGCGGATTAAGTGCTTAAAATCTACATAAACGAAACTCACTTTCCACATCAAGTCTGGACAGAAGAACCACCGGAGACAAGAAGAACCAAGGATGGTGTTGAGTTCTTTCAAGCTCATTTTAACGAACAATTGTATACGTCCAATCCGACAATATTTATTTTCATCGATGTTAGAATAAAATTATAATCCAGAACTTATATCAAAATACGAAGTATTGAATAATCAGAAAAGGGAAATAACAGATTGAATATTTGATGGACATGGACAAGTGCCGAAAGGCGGGAAACTGCACCAGAAAATAAGTCGCTATAAGTGTTAGCTACAGGTGCAGAGCCAGAACAGATATACCTTAACTTCCATACGATGATGATACTAGCTTCTTCACATGTACGTAGTTTTATAGTTTGAGAGATATTAGTCAGATTTAAGAGCTTCATATATACATAGTTTAATAGTTTGAGAGATATTAGTCAGATTTTAGAGCTTTTAAGTAAGATTTTTATACTTTTAAGTCAGATTTAGTGCTTTGGTTTTTATGGGATGGTTGAACTTTTATCAAAGTGCTGATAGCACTAATGGAACGATTGGACTCTTTGTTTCTTTAAAACAATATTTTCAAATTATGCGTGTCAAACAGAATCCAGTCAAAGTTCGTTTTACTATCCTTACCAATGTTCGATTTACTTAGAACTTATCTCCACTGCAGGAAACAATTTATGAAATATATTATGTGTTAAATAATTCAGATATAGAAGATTATTTAATGTGTTTTAATATACAGCCAATGTTAATAAGCTACTTGCCATCTTGTGTCAGACTAGGACAGTCATAATTTAAAAGATACATAAATGAGTACCAATTTGGGACTAGTGTGCCAACAGCTCCTAGGTTGCAATAATTTAAAAATATAATTAATAAAAATCAAGACAACAATAGCTCAATAAAAGACAATAGGGTATTCCATATTCTGCGAATTCAAAAAAAATATTGAAATATGGTTGTACTGTTAATTTTAATTAGAGTCTTTTCATTACTTTTGTTGTTAGATGGTAAATATAATTTCCCTTCCGCAGCACCTGATGTCACTATCAGTTTCATGGGAGTTCACATTATGGGTGCCCTGGTTTTGAATGTTTTTTTTTTATTTCTGTGCTTTGTAGCTGTCTAACGTCATTGTTTTCTGTGTTCTCGTTTTTGCCATGTCTTTCGACTTCCATTTTTGTAAATACCACTCCTTTGTTCCTTCGGTATTCTACTGCAGTTGTTTTATTAAACAATATAAAATACCACCAATATCGCAACTGGCTATGTATAGTGTTAGATCACAGAATAGATATATAGAGTTATTGTTATTTGTGAGAACTTTCACCCATAAAAACTGCATGCCAATTCTTTCTCTAACAAGATCAAACATTTATCCCATTTATTGTAGAACCTCAGAATATGTTGCACTTTAAGGGATGTCTGAATACATATAGACAAAGAAAGCTGTCTCCCAGAGTGAACCAATAATTTGGATTTGCAAGGCATTCAAAATACATGTCGTCATCTGCAAGATTGAACAGATTCCACTGTCCTAAAATTTCACAATAAAGCAATGACCTATCTTTCAGCATGTATATTAAAAAAAAACTAAACAAAACTAAAAAAAAAAAACCAAACAAACAAACTAAAAAAAAAAATAAGTAAAAACGCTTTGTCTTTTATTAGGGGAGCGAAGTTTAAATCAACAAGTAGTGCTTGTGATAAGGAAATTGTCTTAAACTTTCTGTTTTTAAAAATCAGTCAAATTAATAAAACAAACAAAAAATCCAAAAAGGAAAAAATAGAAACAAATATTAATACTTGTGTTATATTATAATTAGTTAGGCAGAAGTTAAGTCGGTGGGTAAATGCTTTTGATAAGGAAATTGTTTTTATTTTTCAATCTTTATTACAATCTGAAAATGTGGATTTTTACACACATATATGATCCTTATTGATACCCCAATTTACAATCTATTTATAGACTAAGCAACCGGAAGTAAACAGCTGATTGAAAATACACAATTGCTGTGTAGAAAATACACATTGCTCTGTTTAATTTAAGTAGATTTAGTCAAAATCATTCTGCCAGATTTAATCACTGTATTTGTGATGTTTATTAATTAAGGTGTATATAAATTAAGAGGTAATTTATTCAGCTTATCTTCCAACACGTGTGGAAAGGAAGCAATAAACCATGTAAACTAAATGACCGATAATTGACCACTGGCTTATAAAATCAATAACAGACTGTCACACATATTCAGTTTATCACTGAGATAGCTATCACTTTCAAATTAATTACGGTAATTAAGTTATAAAAATATTCCTGTCCAGTGGTATGCGATAGATATCCACCTGTTGATATGTCAACAAATAAATTACTCCGCGAAATACCGGAAGTGAATTGTGAACTATATTTCAGCGAATGTATTATAAAAGTTAGCAAGTAAGCAAGGAACTTCCGGTCATCCGGGTTTGGTAGGTAATGACATGGAAACGATTGTCCCTATCGTTCCAAAAATAAGAATAGCTCAGGTAAGAAAAATATTTTTTGCTCAAACGTAACATTTTAATTTGCCCAAATGTATACATTTTTTTGCCCAGATGTATTGCCGATTTTCCCAAATGTAAAACGCCGTATATTACACAGTGTTGAATCAATGAATTTTGCATAAATTATTGGACAGCTGTCACTTTATTAAATATTTACATCGAGGGAAGGAATGTTCGTTGCTTTTATGTTTTTACAAACGCTTGTATTTCACAAATATCTAAAATAAAATGGCTTGTGATCTAGCAATGATTTACTATTAATTTAATCGTTAAAGTGAAAGTTCGCAAAATTATGGAAAAGTGAACAGTAATTCCTTATATAGTTCTGACACACATGACATATTTCGTTTTTTTGTATTTTTAATTCATTGTTGCTAACAAACGTATTTTATTCACAAAATGTCTAGTCATGGACAGTCACGTGACATTGTGCAGAGGGCGCTATGTGTACTGACATCAAGTTATAACCAACGAGTACAGTTATAAGGCGTATGTCAACAACGATCACTAACGATAGGACAAAAGTTCATTATAATTGCATTTTCAAAAAAAATCGCCGTTCGACTCATTACTTACATATATTTTTGCTTATTTATGTGTAGATTATTCTTAACATTCTTTTAAATCTATGTGTTTTCAGTTTCTATATCACGCAATGATAACAGGCTAGACAGTACAGTATTTTTGTAAACATTTTACGCGCCTGTCTACTGTGACAATAATTGTCAAAACGAAGGCGATGCAATGTTTGATATTTAGAAAGCGTTTACCTATATTTATGTACCATTCTGTGAATTGGCCTAATTACACCTTCTTTACCTGTTGGGTCATCTGCTAATGATTGACTTTTTAATCCTGTTACGTTTATTCATTATTTCGAGGTGCAGGGGTGTTTATTCGTGTAGACGCCCGTGTAGAAATTAGATGTTTCAACTTCCAACAAACACGAAAGTATACAATTTTCTGCTTCACCTATTTATTATTCTTCAATGAAACTAAATAATAAAAAATGAACATGATCATCGCAATTAGATCACCGTCAGGTTTACTGTTGTGTCCAATCTCTGGTACACATATTTTGTTNTTTTTTTTTTTTTTTTTTTTTTTTTTTTTTTTTTCTTCCTTGATATGAATAGATATGCAGACAGGTAGAAATGCCGTCTCGATTCTAAATGTTTTGCAAATAAATGTTGACAATTTTACACTACAAAGATCCCCACTGGATACCTCGAATGATTCTTTATTTGGGTGTGAGCTCTTTATTCGGGTGTGAGAAAAACATCGGCTATTACACAACGCAGGTGACTAGATACCTGAACATCTTCCAAGGCAGGTAAACTCTGACATTGTGAGGTTTATTAAAACCAAAACGTAAAAATAAATAAAAGAAAGAAAAAAAGAAAAAACATTATACAAATAGCTAGTAAAAAACACAAAAACGAACCCCCCCCCCCAAAAAAAAACAAAACAAAACAAAAACAAAAAAACATATACATAATAAAAAAAAAAGAAAAACGAAATCACTTATTTCATTATCGAAATAAAAAGGTTAAATCCGCCTAAAATTAGAGTTTCAATACTTTGAAAGATAAATTAAGATGTCGCAGTTTACGTTGAATACACATCTGTTTTAAAGGTATGCATCTTACATTTGACAAAAGGATCTGTGAAGCCTTAGACTTGCCAAGTTGGATGTTGCGTTGATGAAATGCATATGTATAAATAATTCGCCCAATAAAAGCTTTGAAGAAATAGAAGTTTCACTCGAATACGCTGTTAAGAAGTTACATTTTTGTTAACATATAAATGTCCCATTTTGCTAGTTTAATAAAGAAGCCGTAACAGTACAATATTTTGCCTGTCCCTTATATCCTATCTGTTTTCAACATGGAACATGTCATATGCTTTTGATAAGGCACTGGCAAGTTACAGACTGCTTATTCTTTTCCGTGTGAATTTTCTGACATTGATATGAATAGCCGTTTGAACAAGAAAAATGTTACAAGGTCCAACTTGGGACTAATTTACAGTTCGACGTCACTCTAGAGGATGTAGTACAGGTTCCTCACTTTTTGAATGTATAATATACTGACGTATTTTTCTTTCTTTTTCTTTCGAAGTGCAGAATGTGAATATGGCCAGCCCGACGAATATTGTCTTATTTTTGCTTCTCTACTCCTATGCATGTTGCGCCGATATTGAAAACGTACGTGAAAAGCATCTCATTTTAATAGATGTAGAAGACGAATTCATGCCAGATTGCCGAATCCCATTTTGCCGATCACCAAATTGCCGAATCCTTATAGCCGAACCCCAGTTTGCCGACAGTCTCAATTTGCCGAACCCATATTGCCGCATCCAATGTGTGGTTTATTGTCATCATCTATAGCTGGTGCATCTACAGAGTTCGTGTACTCATTGTATACTTCTTTCATTTGCTGAGTTGGATTTTCAGCTGCTCTCTGACCGTTTTATCTTTGCTGATACTTCTGGTTCGTGGTCACGTTCAGAGGATTTTAGTAGCTGGCGTCCATTCGTGTCTGATTTCCAGCATTGGACGCCAGCAGCAGTTCTTTTATCTCTGGAGTAGCGAACCTATATTTTCATCTCATTGAAATGTTTGATGCAAGCTAATTATTTTTATTAATTATAATTAATTATCATTGTATTGTTTCTTTGAAGTACTCCAGTAAGCGTGGTAATGTTGTTTTATTACAATTTTGTTAAAACAAAACATCTCATTTAGCATAATTCGTTGTTTGAAAAACATTCACTCAAACCCTACCAAGTTAATTCAGCGTGGCTAACTATTTGTTTTTGTAAAATCTTATCAAAGCATGCCGCTTTGCTAACTATTTGTTAGTCGGGAATATGACGGCTTGCCAAAAATGTTCTGTGTCGGATTGTGTTCCCCTGATTCAGTCGAATATTACAGTCGAGTCTCCTAAGTCGGCGCATCTTATAAGTTGGCGCACAGGAAGAAAACGATTTCCTCTTATAATTATAAGTATTGGTACAGAACAATTTCTGTACTAACTTAAAGCCAGATAGCGATGATGACGAAAAAAAATCTTTTTTGGGTGTTAACCGGAACTGAAAAAGACCAAAACGGTGCTATATTCGTTGTTCAGGGGTTCTATTGTTGTTTAGACGTTTACAGTAACTGTTTAAGTTCATTATTTTTGTTGAAAGTATTTTGTTTTAATACTGAACATACCCACCTTCCACTGAAAACCCGATAGAAAAAATTACTATTTATTTTGGGTTCCAGGTGCATTGATATTCTCACCCTGCGCCGACTTACAAGACATTTAAACATGGCGATATAACGGGGGTAGGTCATTTTGAGCTTGTTATTCAAACATTTTAGTTGAAGCTCTAATTTTAAATTCTGCATGATTTTAAAGTTGGTTTATGTATATTTGTTTTGTTTAAAGTTAAAAATAATGTGTTAAAAAATACAGCAGGAATCCAAAGGTTAATGCTTCGGTGCGCCGACTTACAAGACTGCATCGTATACGGATTTTCCTTACTGGTCTCTTCCTTTGATCGATTCTGACTTTTGTTGTCACTTTCATTTCTTGCAAAATCTTATCAAAACAAGGGCAGGCCGCTTGTAATCAATGCACTTGTTTACTATAAATAGATTTGATGAAATGCCGGCAAAATTAATCACGAAAAACATCCATCATTTCGTTTTTGAAACTCCCCTTTTCAACAATGCAACATCCTTTTTACCGTGTTGCTGGTGACATAATAATTAAGCGGCAATTCGGAAGTCGGCGTATTGGGAATAAAATTCTTAAGCCGAAATATGAAAAATCGGCAATTTGGGTGTCGGCTAAATGGAGGCGGCATTTTGGGAATCGGCAATTTGGTATTCGGCAATTTGGAATGTCACCGCAGAAGACACAAGACAAAACAAAAGACTAATTATGAATAAAGATTTTTTCATATTTTTTCTCAATAAGACGTTTTGTTATCAAACCAAATGAAATATCCTTTCTATAGTCTGACAATTTGTTCTCATTTTAAAAATTACTGAACTCAAGGGAAGTTACTATTATTGACGATTTTACCTTAATGAACAAAGGTGACCAAAGTATGATTTATGACCCTACCTGTAAAACAAGTGACAGCTGTGTTGATTGTACCTGGGGCTAATATATTAGTCCCAGATTGTACCAATTAACAAAATTTACCTGTACCTGAGTCTTACATAATCGAACAGTTCATCACCTGTATCCAAGGCTACAGTTTCATCGTGCACACTGAATGTAATGCATTAACAAGAAGACCATTGTAATTATTTTTGCTTTCTACTACAGCACGTTGATTTGCAACGCGAGTATACTTCACAATCAACAGAAAATTTGGCATTATTTCACTGAATATGGATACTTTTTAACGAAATCGTCGAATTACGTAATATATATCCAGCTTAAAAAGAGAATATGTATCCGTTTAGTTAGCTTTGGACAGAAGGCTAGTATTTTTTGTAATTTCGATAACGAGAGGCAAAACTTGTTCAACTTGAATTTCGACAAAAAATGAAAAATAATGTAGAATTTTCTAAATATGGGATATATTTATCATATTTTTCACGATATTTAACTTGTATGCCATGTTCACGATCACATCACTGACTTGAATATCTATTGGTAAATTCAATTTGAAAATTTATCCGGTTCTTGGTCAAACCCATGATTACCCAGCATCCTTTCTAATAGTATATATGTATCAATATTTCGTCACTTCCGATCCAAAATGGCGATACCCATGACTGTACTACGGTCAACTTTTAACTATAAATATCTCTCTTAATAAAAAAAGGTACACCACTGTAATTTTGCATGAAGCATTTTCGATATAAAGTGAATCGAATTAGGTAAAAAGTAAAAATTTGTGGACTTTCACTTTAAAATGACTAGTGTCAACCGATAGACAACAAAAATCCGTAACAAAAGGTACAGCGGCAGTTACACTGAATCGTAAACAAAAACCAGCATATTGGGGTTAACAATTAAAGCCATATTATGGTTAATTGAAACTGTAATATCATCTTTAGCATAGCCATTTTTATGACGTTCGATGACTTAAATGAATCGTAAGTAGTTAAGGAAAATGTTTATGATTTTTTAATTTTTTTTCCGATGGAACAAGTAGTCAATCCATACGCAAACGCTATATAATAATTGTTTTAACAGGAAGAATATGGATTAATAATAAAGTAAGTGAGAAGCGAACCGTCAATCCAAAACGAATTATCCAAGGACAATGCCAACATCGGAAACAACAAAGAAACAGAGAGAAAACATGAGTACGACACAGAACAGAAAAATGAAGATACACAGATATAATCCTTGAACTTTTTTCCTAGAAGTTATGTTTCTTTGACCTTTAACTTTTGCCACAAATATTAAAAACGAATGTAGTCAATAAAAAATTAATCGGTTTGCAGTTGTGTCTATCCGCAATAAACAACGAAAGGATATGGAGTAGATACACACATGACAAAGTCTCCACAAAAACAGCATGGTAAATCCAAGCAGCGGGGCAAAGCTTTTATTGTTGTCTTCATCTGAAGGTCACCACGAGACCTACAGCAATGATCTTTGCTCATACGTCATAGGTAGGTTTAATATAAGAATTATGACCAAGCATTTTCGTTATCCAGTGCTCCATATTTTCATGATTTTTACCTCTACGAAACAAATCTTTTTTTTTGTTTGTTTAATAATGTCTTTAGCATGAAATTGTAGTACAGTAAGGATACTTTATTTTTAGGTTAAAATGTCAGAGGTTTAAAGCTCCATTAATTTGAGAAAGGCTTTTTGAAAAATAGGATTTTACATGTTAATTCCCTTGTATAAATGTTATTGAAAGTCGGATGCATGTACAATATTTGATAGAGGAAGAATTCTACTGATTTTAAATAAATAACCACTTCTACTGAAAATAGCTAATCTGTAAAAATGTTCTTTTATGGCGTTAACTTGAGTACGTATCTGATGACAGATTAAATTCAAACTCATACCAGTTATAAAACTGCAGAGAGAAATCAGGTTCCACTCGCTGATTTAAATTTAGGATTGCCTATGTAGGATATTCATATAAGAATAAATGAAGTAAAGGGGACAACAGGAAACACTTACAATGGCAAGAATAAACCTAAAATTGTATGATTTTGAGATCAGTATGAATTGCAAAAGGAATCTATCTTCCAAATTATTTCACTCAAAATTACAGTTGTCAAAACATTCTGCGGCGACCTGATGCACTGCATCGAGTATAACTCGAATAGACCATTTGCCAGTTCTGCAATCAACAGAATGAATTTAGCAAAACCCAAAAAGGGTTTAATTTAAATACAATTAATATGCATCTTAAATGATTATTATTTCTCCATATGGCATGTGATTGTAATTTTCGGCCATTTTAGGTGTTTAATATTACCTTGACTTTATAACAATTATAAAGTCAAGGTATGGGAGGAAATACAATTTTATTGTTAGCGTACTGGGGACAAATCACAATTGGACAGAAGTATGTATGCGCCCCATGATCGTTTTTGTTATAAAATATTTTTTAAGTATGGAGTTTGTGTGGGGTTATTTAGAATGAGTGAAGCAATTTACATCCTTGCATCTTTTCTTTCTTTGATAAACAACCTTGATATTTCTCTAAAACTTTATTATTTTTCTTTCTGGTTGGGGGTAATGGAGCTACAAAGGAGATCGCCTATTGTGACCACCTCTTCTATTCTATTGCCCTAAATCGTCTTATACCAGCTTCATAAGTTTTAATGGAACAACAAATTTCTAATTTACTCCTTGAAACACAGCATAACGAAATTACCGTTTTGATGCAATTTGGGTATTTATATTGTATATTAAAAATATATATATGTATATATTACAAATGTAACTCTTTGCTCTTATACTTTGTGAAACTTCATATTAATAGATAAAAGGATATGGAGTAAATGTGCATGGGGAAAAGTCCTTATATACATGGTAATATGAAGCAAATGGAACAAACGCTTTAATTGTTGTGCTACATCTTGAAGTCACCATGTTTTTTCAGTTTGTATTAATTATATAATATATATGTAAATCAAAAGCTTAAAAAATAAAAAAAAACTACAATAGCGAATTATTAGTGAAATGAAGACTGCATATGCCGCGGATTTTTTTTTCCAGACGTCCCGAGTTATCAATGTAGAGGTTAAAGTCCAGATGTATTGTTGAAGATGGTGCATCAGTGATCTTCTTAATTTCGACACCTAATATCTACATCATTGATCATTGATAACTTCATTTATACAGACAAGTTAAAATTTTCAATAATTACTACAACTTGACAGAAAATATAGTCATTACACTTAAAGATATTAAATTTTATTTTGACTCATATCATACCATTTAAATTCATGACGTATGAGGTTTATGTGGACTGTCTACCGCCTGCTAGACAAAGCACATAAACCTTTAACGTATACACATTGTATATTCGTCATGGATTTATGTGGACTGTCTACCGCCCGCTAGACAAAGCACATAAACCTCATACGTCATGAATTTATGCGGACTGCGGTAGACAGCAGCTTCCTATAGGAACAGATTTATTCTTATCCAAGAAAATTCTTCCCTTGTATTCGTTTTTATTTGCACATCTCTCAAAGTTTGTGAGGTGAAGAATACTGAAATCATCAATACTTTGTTCTTTAGATGTCCTATTTAGATGTACTTTCTTCATGCTAAATTCTCTTGTGTTCCTTACTTCTTCGCTATTTAACATCTTCTTAAAATCCTCTTGAGTTATCTTAATTCTATTTAGTCCTTTTCCCTTTGTCTTAACACTAATTACATTGTCTGTATCTATCGTTATAGTCATGTATAACTTAGGTGCAATATAAACCGCCTTAATTATCTTGGCGTTTTTCTTATAGTCATTAGCTAAATCACCTAAGTTATTACCATTATAATTAGGTATTAGTTTTGCTTGCTCACCGGGCACATGAAGACTATCAGTGTCAGTATAATAAAAGTCTAACTCTGTTTTGTTTTCCGGGTTCAATCTCGTCATATGATCATACATAATCTTGTGGCTATAAGCCAGAACAAAAGCACCAAAATGTGAAGGCTTACTGATCTTATCAACCGAGTCAATCTC
>MJUU01027208.1:79425-105027 GCA_002080025.1 Modiolus philippinarum
TTTTAAATGAATTCATTAAAGCAGGTTCAAGCACAATGACCCTCACTCTGACAAAATTATTCAATAAAATATTGAATTCTGGGGAATTCCCCAAAATTTGGAATCACTCCCTATTGTCTTCAATTTATAAATCTGGTGATCCTGCTGATTGTGGAAACTATAGAGGGCTAAGTTTAACAAGTTGTCTTGGTAAATTGTTCACTTCTCTTCTACAAAAAAGAATAAGCGAATTTTTAGAAACCAACGGCCTACTTAGTGCTAACCAGGGTGGGTTTCGTAAAAACTATAGAACTGTTGATCATGTATTTATATTAAAAACAATTATTAACAAATATGTCTATAAACATACAAAGAAAGTATATGTATGTTTTGTAGACTTTAAAAAGGCTTTCGACACTGTCTGGAGGTCAGCTTTATTTAATAAATTAAAATCATTAGGCATACAAGGGAAAGTCTATGATATTATTCACAGGTTATATTCAAATACTCTTTATTAATGCAAATACTCTAACTACTTTAGCAAACCATTTTTAGCTAATCAAGGGGTTAAGCAGGGAGACAGTTTAAGCACTCCCCTTTTTAATATATTTGTAGATGATATGCAAAAATACTTTGATGTAAGTATTACTGATCCCATTAATTTAAATAATGAAACCATTAATCACTTATTCTATGCTGATGATTTATTATTAGTATCTGAGTCACCAAGCGGCCTCCAGCACTGTCTAGATTCACT
This sequence comes from Modiolus philippinarum, assembly GCA_002080025.1. Classification (NCBI taxonomy): domain Eukaryota; kingdom Metazoa; phylum Mollusca; class Bivalvia; order Mytilida; family Modiolidae; genus Modiolus; species Modiolus philippinarum. Next base: position 80,162 of record MJUU01027208.1, read on the forward strand.
CCAGAATTATTGCAATGATTGGAGACTTACCGTTAATCTCGATAAAACAAAGATAATTATATTTTCAAAAAAGTTAACAGATGAGAACCTATTTCACTATTATTATGGTCCAACTGAAGTAGAACTTGTCACTTCCTACAAATATTTAGGGGTTATATTTTATTACACGGGGAAGTTTCAGGAAACAGTGGCAAATCTGTCTGATAAAGCAAGAAAGGCATACTACCTTATAATAATAACTTATCTGTGAAATCTTGGTTGAAATTATACAACTCAATGATTGCCCCCATCTTGACATATGGATCTGAAGTGTGGATCACTGATTTTAAACAAAACTTTGAAACTCTTGAAAAATCACAGTTCGAAAAAACACAAAACATGATTCTTAAGAATATCCTTGGTGTTCATGGTAAGTCTTCAAACATGGCAGTCAGGTATGAACTTGGTATATTTCCTCTTAGTATCAAGTGTTATGGACTAATGTTTGGATATTATACTCGTTTAAACATGCTTAATATGGATGATGAACAGTTGGGTGGTTTCAAATTATTAAAAGCTGCTTTTGAAGTAGATAAAGAACTTACAATTAAAGAAAACTCGTGGACTAATAGTGTTATTAAAATTTCAAAAAACATGAAAATATTCCCTCTCAATATTTCAAAACATGTGTATAAAACGAAACTTGAAAATCATTACAAGTCAAAAATCACCTCTGAATTTTCTAATATAAGAAAAGAATCTTCAGGCAAACTTGTATTTTATAGTAAAATCTTTAAATCTTTTGAACAACAAGAGTTCTTAAACTTTAACATTCCCAAAGAACTTGGAAACAAATTAACAAAAATAAGAATAAGTGCACATTCGCTGCTAATTGAAACAGGGAGGTATTCTAATCCAAAAATACCACCAGATAAAAGATTTTGTAAATTCTGTAAAGATCAAGTAGAAAATGAATTTCACTTTTTATTGCAATGCCCACAATATAAAACATTGAGAATAAAGCATGGTATATGTAATGATAAAAGTGAAGAATCTCTATTATACTTAAAAGATTTGTTAAACCCAACAACTTCTATAAATTTAAATAATATTTGTAACTTTTCGAAGGCAGCTTTTGCAGAACGGGAACACCCCACTGTTCACTGATTATGTACACATTTAAAGAATATCAATATATGTGTAATATCAATTACTTCATTTAATCTTCACTGAAAATTTGTCTAGTTTATGTAATGTTCACTGTAACTATGTCATGTTCATGTAATGTCTATATTATATTTATGTTTGGATCACGCCTCTTATGTGCTCTTTCCAATGAATATTTGAATTTGAATTTGAATTATTCCATCTACCTGGATGACGTAATTAAAAATATTTCTGTCGTTATTAGTACATTGATTTAATTATCGAAGTGTAATTAACGCCATAGATATATAGATAGCTTTATTCAGGTCAATCATCAACATACAACATACAATTTGCATTCATACATTAAATACATATATACATCATTATACATACTATGATATAATTTGCATTTACAACTTGCCATGAATGAATCTAGGCTAATGTTAAAATTCAATATTTAGCCATAAAAATTATAAAAATTAGGTTGACATATAACCTAGGATAGCCCACTAAAGCTTTGCAGCTTATTTCCAGTAGGGTCCTGTATGTTTACCCAAATTAAATGTATTAAGGGCTAAAAATAAAAAAAACAACAATCAGTCAGACACAAAACTTAGGCAGGCTTTTACTATATAAATATAAACTTTTAATTATATTGTGAATTCACTTTTAAAATTTTGTTGCAATTTTTCAAAAAGTGACTCTTTTACTCCAGTTTTAAAACTATTAATATTTTTGATTTTTTTTAACTCCAAAGGGATACTATTCCAGTCTTTTATAGCACAATAATAGAAAGAATTGGAAGACTGACAATTAACAGATGGAATATAAAATTCAGTTCACCAGATCTTGTGTTATAAGTATGAACATCATTCATTTTTACAAAATTGTGTTTCATATACCTAGGTCCTTTGTTGTAAAAAATTCTGTGTGCATGATTTAATCGCATTTGTTGTACTCTAAATTCAACATTAAGACAACATGGGAAAATCAATTCTCTTTCTTTGCCAAAACCATTAATGAATCTTATTATTTTATTTTACATAACCTGAATCTCTTTCTTAAGAGTTTTATTAACACCACTATACCATGACGAGCACGCATAGTCAAAATGGCATTGTATACGGGCCATACTTAAAGTTTTTCTTGCATTCTTTGACAGACATTTTGCATTTCTATAAAGAAACTTCAGTCTAGAGTTTGCTTTTTGTATTATACTTTTGACTATTATGTCACCGGAAAGAAATTGATCAATATTAATTCCCAAATATTTCACACTGTTTTTAGTCCAGCGGCGATATCTAAATAAGTCGCTTGATTAAAGAGTTTAATGTACCCATCGACTACACGGCAAAAAACGCTTTTAAACGAACGGTTATACATTTAACTTTCATAAAAATCATGCCGTAAGAAAATCGTATGGTCACATTGCCTCGAAAAATCAATTTTTTCCGAATAATTGCGTATTTTGCCGAAAGTTGATTAATGGAAATATATTCAATATTTCTAAAGATCTATCCAGCAAATACCGATTTATGTTGTCTAATTCTAAGAACAAGACATTAAAGAAAACATTTAGAAAACAAAATGATATTAATTTACTTTCATGCAATTGTTTTGATATTTTTAAATTCAATGAGTACATTAAATCCCTTGATTGACGACTTTCAAATACTATATTTAGAATTTCACAGGTATAACTACACGAAATGTCGAGCAAAACTATTCTTTTATATTTCAATAATATGACACTTTTACCCCCTTGGCATACATTTTCAAATAGTACATGTTTCGTGTGTTTTTAAAATGCCCATAGAGCTATCGAAACAAGAAGTATTTTCCGGATTTGTAGTCCGGTATTTATTTACATATTATATTCCTTAATCCGATCACAATATCTGTTATTGAGACCAAATTATTGCTTCGCAATTATTGCTTAAAGCCTTTTCATTTTGTAATTTTCATCATTATTTTGTGGTTATTATTTGTTGTTGATATTTATTGTTGGTTACCGTAACGTTTTAGTTACACAATATTGTTTCAATTGAAAAAATAAATAATGGTGTTTATGTTCCAAATGGTATCATCCCGAATCAATCTGGGGATTATCTTGTACAAGAAGGTTCAGACAATATAGACATTAATACCGAAACAGTTGTTGGGAAGGATACATTTCATTCCATGGCCCGAGCAGTTTTTCAATTACAACCAGAGCATAATGCGTCAGATGTTGAAAATATCAAGGTGAAACGTTGACAAGACAAATCCCTTCCTGTTACTGATCAAACTGTTTCATTAATGGATTGTTTACCATTTTCAAAGACGAAGCAGCGACCTGAACCTCCTCGTCGCAAGGACGCATATCAAGCTATCATATTTTGTTCTCAAATCAGCGGAGACGTCAACGATTCAATTTGGGTATTTTGAGACTCCTTGCAAGAGAAAACCTGACTATACCAGTTGAACTACCTACACAAAATCAGCAGTTGGTACCATTTTGGACAGGATTTAATAGCAAGAACTCTAGTTCGGTTACTAAGAAAACCCTAGTCACATATGCACCCGTTGTTGACTTAAAACAAAGTGACATGACTACCGTTTTCACAACTATGAAGAAGTGTGTCGACATGACAAATGCAGTTAGCCAAGATAATTCAATACAGACATTTGATCAACAACTCTATGCTGTATCACAGCAGGTCGAGTGGACATTACCCAATGTTTTTCAGTCTCATATCCTTAGGCTGGGCGGGTTTCATACTTTGTCCTGTTATATTGCTACTATTGGAAAGTTGTGTGCAGATGGAGGTCTGCGAGATCTAATGGTAGACTCTGGTGTTTATGCTGGTAGTACTGTTGATCAAATGTTATCAGGTAAGCAATTTAATCGTGCAGTTCGAGGTTTAACTCTGGCTTATGAAGCATTGAAATATTTATGGTTTGTTGCATTTTTCAAGTGGTGTGATCAACACGGATATTCTGAAATAATGCCCGAAGATTTGCAGACCACTTTAACAGATTATCTATCTGCCAATACGGATGACAAAAGAATGTGATAGAAAAGCTCTCTGAACTTAAATGCAGATTCAAATATCCCTTGCAACCACTTTTTACCAAATTTGAAAGATGGGGTCGAGATGAGTCACCCACATTTAAATACTGGGATATGTTCTCAATGCAGTTGAAGTTATGCTTCAGAATATTCGTGCTGAGCGAGAGGGAGTTTGGTCCTTGCACTTAAAAAGTGTTTGCAATATGTTGCCATTCTTCTTCATCACAAATAAAACAAACTACTCTAGATGGGCTCCAGTGTATATACTTGATATGCTTAACCTCCCAGTTCAAATAAAGACAGCTTTTGATGCAGGCCAGTTTGCTATATGTCAGAAAGCAGGTGTTTTTAACGGAATTTGGGGTGACATGGCAACTGAGAAGACAGTCATCAAAGACTCCAAGGGAAAAGGTGGCATTGTTGGATTAACAAGGAAAAAACTGCTTTGTCGAGATGGAGTCTAACAGGTCATGTTCTAAGCTTCTTTAGCTCAGAAATGCGTGAGAGATCTGGGTTGTCAACAGAGGATGATGTAGGTCATCAAGAGACAAAACCAGCAGCTATGAAACGTGATAACCAGCAAGTCTTTGATTTGATTGACCACATTATAAATAAAATGACCGATCCTTTTGATGTGTCTTTGCATCCAGACTCCCTCATAAATATTTCTACTGGCATGCATGCGTCTAGAGAGGTAAAAGATTCATTGCTCACATCTTTTGAAGAAGGTACAAAAATGGTGAAATCTTTTGTTGATGGTTGTTTGTCAGATGGTCAGAGTCGTAGTTTTTACAGCCCAATCCCAAGGTCAAAACTGGAGTCATTTGAAGATATGACTCAAAAGACAAAGCTGAAGTGTCGTTCTGGGGACACAGTTAATGCTCATATCAATCCCGAGCTAGTTTTCCGTCGTGCTTTGGTTCTCGCCAACTGCCGTGATGACGTCACTGTGGACAAGGTCCTGTCCTTTCCTATTGGTCCCATTCCAATGGCATTATTTCACGACGATGGAACTATGCGGAAAACTTGCAAAGCAGATCTTTTACATCAGCTTGAACAAGGTGTTTCTGTTAGACATATTCTCCCAGTGTTTGATGTGTCTAACACAACCCTTATCAGGGACGGCATGGCATTGCTACAGTCAACAAATGTGAAAATGTTCCGAACTTTTGGTGAAATGGCAGCTGACTTTGTCAAAAAACAGATTACTTGCTTTGATTTGGCATCAACTGTTGTCGATATCTTTGACAGATATGATGTTCCAAATTCTATCAAAAAGGCTGAACGTGATCGTCGATCCAAGACTGCTTTCACTGCTAAAGTTTTCCAGGTTATTGAGGGTAGGGTTATACCTGTTTTCAAGAAATTTATGTGTTCTGGTGAAAACAGACAAGCGTTTGTAAGGTTTCTAATATTAATCTGTCAAATATGCATCTCAAACCATTTCTCTCAAAGAAGGTGAAAAATTCGTTATTGCAGGGGCATTTGGTAATCCCGAAGCGGTAAAAATGGTGAGCCATAATAATGTATTTGATTGCAGTCAATTGGCAAGCTCCCAGGAAGAGGCAGACACATGGATTATTTTACACGCATTGCATGCAGACAGTTCATATAGGGAGAATAATGTACAGGGTCGCATCATAGTCAAGTCACCAGATACTGATGTCCTTGTACTTTTAGCTCATTATTTTTCTCAGATGAAAAATACAAATGAGCTATTGTTCCAAACAGGAATGATCACCAACCAAAAAGATTGTAGACGTTATATTCCTGTACATGAATTATGTGCATCACTTGGGTCCGTTGTTTGTAAAATCTTGCCAGCAGCACATGCTCTTACATGATGTGATACAACGTCTGCTTTCTTTGGTATCGGTAAAAAATCTGTCTTGAAAATACTCAAAGAAGCGCCAGAACATTTCAATGACTTATACCAGATAGGGCATTTAGACACAGATGACGCAGTTGATGTAAGCAGAAAACTCATATCAAGACTTTATGATCATAAAGGAAAGATGAAACAGTTTCACAGCTGCCTGAATAAACTGCAGGTAAAATTGGTGACTGGTAGAGATTCCAGTTTGGTGAGACTCCCTCCGTGTGAACAAACGTTTAAACAACATGTAGGTAGATCTTCTTTTCAAACAAAGGTATGGATGAATGCACACATTGCTAAACCGACGGTTGGATCACCTCTAAATTATGGTTGGAAAGATGGAAAGTTTGGGTTGAACCAGTTCTTTTCGAAGGGCAAATGTCTTCTGACTTTCTGCAGGATTTAGTGTGTACATGCAAAGGACGATATGTATGCAAAATGGGTTGTGTATGCTTTGAGCAGAATATATCCTGTACGGAATTATGTCCTTGTCAAGGCTTAGAATTGTGTCACAATATAAATACACATATATCAGATATTGACGAGAACGAGTCTTCATAGGTACACAGAACCAAAAATATCATTACCACCGGCCTTGTTCTTACAAATGTTACTTACAGTGCATTATATTTCATGTCCACATGGAAATGAGTGGTGTTTTATCAAGCTGTATTTTTGTATGGAACAAAAAAAGTGTCATTAGATATGCTACACCCAAATATTTGCAAAAAATTGGGACGTTGTGGCGTCGACTGACGTAATAGGTAACATCTCACTCATCTAACATATAATACTGTGTGTTCTCTATAAAGTATTTAGATATATATACACATATTTGATAAATGTCATGAAAATTACACAATTTTTCGTATAAAGCTGAAATTGAAAAAAAATCTTGTTCTTGACCTTTGAACCCAGATAAGCCAAATCGTGACCACTTCCAACTTTTACGGCATCCTTTTTCTAATAGTATAGATTTTCCCCTTTCAGACGATATCTAATATAGCCATGTAGCTCTTGGGTACATTAAATTTTATTTTTTACGGTCCTACCGCTGGATTATTTGAGATACAATTTTGTATTCGTTACATACAACACTGAATTCGTTTATTTTCCGAAGTTTACGTTTAGAGCCAAATAATATGCACTCTGTTTTTCCTAAGTGGAGTGATAATTTATTATCACTAGCCAATTACTGCAGGACTGAAGTTCCTTTCCCAGTTTGTTGGAAATTATATCTGGGTTACTATGTGAAAAAAGTATAGCACTATCATCCGCATATAGGAGCAGCTTGCAGTCGGACATGACACTGGATGACATGTCATTGACGTAGCATAAAAACAAAAGAGGGTCAAGTATACTGCCCTGTAGGACCCCACAAGTGACCTTTCGAAAACCAGACTCTGTGCCATTGGCACTGACCATCTGCTGACGATCGTTCAAGTACGATTCAAACCATTTAATGGATGAAACTCCCATGGTCTGCAATTTTTTGCACAGAATCTGGTGATCGACCGTGTCAAATGCTTTTTGCAAGTCAAGCATTATCATTCCAGTGTAGAGTCCGAGTGCAGTCTGCGACCTTATGTGATCCAATAAATGTATTACGCATCAATACTTCGTGAGTTGACAGAGCATATCATTTATGCGAAAACAGGACCTGTTGGGTCTCAGAAGTGAGCATAAGTGGTCCATGGGCTGGAATAACCCCCCGTGCACACCCCCACTTCCCAACTCCACCCATATTAACACGGGCATAGCCTGCACGCACTGGTGGAACAGGGCCCATTTTTAGACCCATCTACCGAAATTTTGGAAAATTTCGTTTTTCGATTAAGTTTTTCTTTCAGTTGCTTCAAAATGTTGACCAAATGCTTCCCAGTTATAAAACTGATGTATAAAATGATTGCTTATTGTGTGAGGTTTACAAAGAACCCAAAGTTTTACAATTTCTATGCCCAATACGTTCCATTGCGCCATTAAACGTACTCCTACGCCTCAGTAATATGTCATATTGATGGTACCCCACACTCAAAATTTTTTTCATTACACCCCTATAAAAACCACTTAAAATGACCCAAAAACACCTTATTTCCCACAAAAAAAACCCTCAAAATAATATTAAAACAACTAAATTCCACATACCCTAAAACGAGAAAAAAAAATTACATGACATTGAAAAATACTAAAAAAATTTTCTGTAATTTAATTTTAATTTTACGATACTAAAAATAAAAAAAAATATAATTATTTTTTATTTAATTTAATATATATAAAAAATGCCAGAAGGTAAAATTTGTAAATATTGTTTAATTTTTAAACCATATAACTTATTTAGAAAAATGAATAATTGTTGTGATGGATACAGATGTAAATGTAAGGATTGTGAAAAACCAAGTAGATATAAATATTACTTGGAAAATAAAGAAAAATATAAAAAATCTTATGAAGAATTTATAGGAAGAAATCCGACTTATTGGATTAATTATCAAAGAAAAAACTAGCTAATTTATCATCAAAAAAATTTATAATTGATTTTTATATTAACAAAATGGACGCAAAAAAATCTGTTAATAATTTACGTTAAACATCTTATTAATAAGAGTGGTATTAATATAGATGATTATTTTAAAAGTATTAAACAAAAAGTAAAAAAAAACTTGTTTTAACATTTCCAAATGTAAAGTTTAAATTATTAGTAAAGACGAATTACAGGCAACCACATGCTTTTGGTAAAATAATAAAAAGATATTATAATAGTGGTTATATAAGATTTAATGCAATAAATAAATTGAATAAAGTTTATAATTCTCTTATTGATAAATACAAAGCATGGGAAGAGGAACATCAGGGAAAAGAATCTGGATTAATATTTTATGAAATAGTAAATACCGAAGTTAGTGTTGTAAGAGTAAAAAGTATTAATGGATCTTCTTATATAAATTTAGGAATAAATATTAAGAGTTTATTAAATATTAAAAATAATGATGATCGTTGTTTTACTTACAGTGTAATTGCTGGAATGCTTCATAAATTAAGAGATGATTCAGTGTGGAAAGAAGAATATTCTGAAGAGTTTATAAAAATGAATAAAAATCCAGCAAGAGTATCAAATTATATTCCATTTATAGATAGATTAAATATGAGCGGTATTAAATATCCAGTAAGTACAAATTCAATTGAAACATTTGAAAAACAAAATACAAATATAGCTATAAATGTGTTTGGAATTGAAAAAGAATTATTAGACCCAGAAGATGAGAATTTTAATAAATTATCTCAAGAGAAGAATATTCGTAATATTTATCCTCTGTATAGAACCGGTTTTAAAGAAAGGAAATATGAAATAGATTTATTATATGTTACTTTAAATAATAAAAAACATTATTGTTTAATTAAGAATTTTAACACTTTAATTAATCATAATAATCATAAAAGATATCATTGTAGAAATTGTATTACTGCTTCATATACTACTGAAAAAGCTTTAGAAGAACATAAAAAGAATTGCAATGAAAATAAACCATTTAAATATAAAATGCCAAAAGAAGGTAGTACTTGTAAATTTGAGAATAACCATTTTAAATCAAAAATTCCATTTGTCGGATATGCTGACTTTGAATCAATTAATATAAAATTAAGTTATATGGCTGTTGATCTTAGAAAACAAATTAATAAATTAAGATTAAAGTACAAATTGAATTACATGAATTCTAAGATAAAAAATATGTTTATTATTAAATTAATTAAGGAATATGGATATTCAAAAAAGTATTCAAAAAAAATTTATCAATATTATATTAAAAATAAGTTATATAATCGTGAAACCCAATCATTTCACTCGTATGATAAATGGAAAAATTATTTAGATAAAATTAAAGAAAGGTATATTGAGAAATATTTTAATAAACAAATTGATAAGATTTTTGATAAATGGATTGAAGATGGAAAGCATATAGAAATAAGTGATTATGAAATAAATAAATATTGTGAAATTAATAAACTTAAAAGGATAAATATTGATATTAATAATCTACGAAATAAAATAAAAAGAGAAAACATTAAATTAACATTTAAGGATAATACAGTAAATTTATGTCAACAAAAGGTGGTGTCATTTAATCTACAATTAGTTTCTCATTTCCTAATGTTATACAAAACAAGAATATTAATTATGGTCCAAGTGAAACAGCAGAAGAGGATTTTATTGAAATTTGTTTAAAATATAGAAATAAAATAAAGTGGGCTTATCGTAAAGCAGAAAGAAAATTTAACATATCAGAAGAGAAAGAAGAAGAATTATATAATTCCTCTGATAATTGTTATTTATGTAAAAAGGAATTAAAGAGAAAAGATAAAATAATTGAACATAACCATTTTACTAACGAATTTAGAGGGATTTCATGTTTAAGTTGTAATAAATTAGAATCAAGAGATTTTAAACAATTTCCAATCTTTTTTCATAACGGGAGTGGATATGACTTCCATTTTTTAACAGAAGAACTATTAAAACATGAAACGGGGTATGATGAAGTAAAGGTATTACCCAAAGACCAAGAAAATTACATATCAATAACATTTGGTGATAAATATTTTAAATTAATTTTCAAGGATAGTATGAGATTTTTAATTAGTGGTTTAGATAACTTATCTAAAACATTAAAAGATGAACAATATAAAATGCTTAAAAAAGAATTATTTATTCATGTTAAAAATAAATTTAAGGGTAAGGAAGCGAACGAAAAATTACTAAGTGAATATACAAATATTTTATTTGAAGATTTAAAATATCATGAGTATAACGAAAGTGAAAAGAAATGGGAAAGAAGTTCTAAAGGTGTATTTCCGTATGAATATTTTGATTCTTTAGAAAAACCAAAAAATAAATTTTTCCCAGATAAAAAGGATTTCTATTCTATATTGAATCAAAAAGATATATTAGATAACGAATATAATCACGGAAAAAAGATATTTGATAAATATTGTGAAACATTTGGAGATTATTTAAGACTTTATCAAAAGTTAGATGTGTTAATATTATCTGATTTATTTGAGAATTTTAGAGAACTTTGTTTAGATAAATTTAAAATAGATCCAGCCTATTGTTATTCAGCACCTGGTTTAACATGGAATGCTGGATTGAAATATACAGGAATTGAATTAGATCTATTAACAGATGAAGACATGAAATTAATGATTGAAAAGGGAACAATAGGAGGATTTTCTGGAGTACTTGGTAAACGTTTTATAAAAGCAATAAATAAATTTACTAGTAAAGAAAAAATAGATAATCCAAATTTTCTATGGTATATTGATGCAAATAATCTATATGGTGGTGGTATGTCAGAAAAACTTCCGTATAAAAACTGTGATGATGATAAAGGAATGATTTTTAAAGTTGATTTAGAATATGATCATTCAACTAGATTAAAATTTAAAAAATTCCCTCCACTTCCAGAAAAAAGAATAATAAGAGAAGAAGAAATATCAAATTACTCCAAGGATTTCCTTGAACAAAATAACACTAAATTAGGGAAAGTTAAAAAATTAATATTAGATCTTAATAATAAGAAAGAATATGTTATACATTATGATATGTTAAAATATTATATTTCTCTTGGAATAAAAGTAACAAAAATCCATAGTATTATATCATTTAATCATAAACCATGGTTAAAAAATTATATTGATTTTAATACAAGTATGAGAGCAAAAGCAAAAAATGATTTTGAAAAAGATTTTTGGAAACTAATGAATAATTCCTTTTATGGTAAAACTCTTGAAAATATTTCCAATAGATGTTTAATAGAATTAACAACAAGTCCTGATAAATTAAAAAGATGGGCTTCACTAGATAATTTCAAAGATATTATAGATTTTAATGAAGATTTTAAAGCTGTGTTATTTAATTACAAATCAATGTATTTTAATAAACCAATTTATTTAGGAATGTGTATACTTGATTATTCAAAATTAATAATGTACAAGTTCTATTATGATATAATAGAAAAAAATTTACCATGTAATGAACTTTTGTATAGTGATTGTGATTCAATGGTTTTAAATATATATACAGATGATCTCTATGAAGATCTAAAATTAAAAGAAATAAAAGATCATTTAGATACTTCAAATTTTCCAAAAGATCATCCTCTTTATTCAATTAAAAACAAAAAGGTGATTGGAATGTTTAAAGATGAACTTGGTGGAAATATATTAACGAAGTTTACTGGAATAAGAAGTAAAATGTATGGATATGAATACTTAAAAGATTCAAATTTAAAATTTAAATGTGTTGCAAAGGGTGTTAATAAATCGATTAAAAAGGATTTTAGTTCTGAGTTATATGAAGAATGTTTATTTAATACAAAAGTAATCCATAAAATAATGTTTAATCTCATACATAAGAAACATAATATTTATTTAAATGAAATGATTAAAATAGGATTATCTCCTTTTGATGATAAGAGATATATATTAGATAATGGAATAGATACTTTACCACATGGAATTGACTCTTTATATTTCACTTAATTAAATGGATACAACAATTAATAGGGTAAAAGAGATAGAAAAATATTTAGTATTACAAGATAAATTTATTTTTAATTTAAATAAGAAAATAAATTTTTACGAACGGAGTCAGCTGGTTTATTTTTATATTATTATTCTTTTAACATTCTTAATTTTACTTTATCTTTTTTCGAAACTATTCTCCTATTATATAAATCTTTAATAGCATTAGATAAAGATTTATTTTCTTCATTTATATGTTGTTTATATATATTTACTTCTTCTTCTTTCTCCAATACTTCTTCTTTTAAATTTTCAATCTTTTTATCTTTTAATTGAGTTTCAATATAAAAATTAAATAATGATGTAGCAAGATCAATATTATTTCCTAATTTATTAGAAATAAATTTTATAGCTTCATTTTCTTTAAATGTTGATAAAATATCAAGATTTTCTTCAATAAAATTTTTAACATATTTATTTCCTTCATCACCATATAAATCTGTAAATTGTTTAATATTTAAAGTATTTTTAAATAATATATTTAACATATTATTTTCGTTCATTTTTAAAACATTTATTTAGGTTCAAGAAAATCTGATACCTTAAAATCTCTTTCAGCATTATAAGGCCTATCTTCATTTTCGTTTCCAAAACCTAAGTCATCTTTACGAGCGGAGTGAGCGGTTTCACCGCTATGTTTTGCTATGGTCCTGTTTTTTCGTTCTTTTTTATCAAGTAAATCTTGTATAAATTCATTAGTGTCGAAGTGAGCGGATTCACCACTATTATTTTCCTTATTTTTCATTCTTAATTTTACACTTCCGTTACCGGTTTCACCATTACCGGGTTCTCCGTAACCGAGTTTATCTTTTTTCTTTCTTGTAGGTTTACGAGCGGAGTGAGCGGTTTCACCGTTATTATTTTCTGTATCTTTACGAGCGGTTTAATCGTTATTATGTTTTTTCCTTATATGTGTTGGTAATCCTTTTTCAGTAAACATTTCTTTACATATTGGGCATTGAGTTGTTCTAGGTGTGGTGGATTCCTTATTAAATATACCTCTAAATTTATAACCAGTATCAGCTGCTGTTCTACTCAATGTTCTTTTAGAAACATTAAGAATTTTTGAAATTTCCTCTTGTGTTGCTTTAGGGTTATTACTCTTAACTTCAATAATTTTACTAACAAGAACACGTTTTTGGAAATCCCTTGGTGTAATTATTTGATTATTTAAACCGGCATTCATAGACATGGAGTATTTTCAAAAATCTGTAGACATTTTTAAAGAAATAAAATTTTAAGCGAATCGGTACGCGTTTAGGCGAGTTTAGGCGAGATTGTGAAATTAAATTTTTAGCGAAGTAATACCCTTAAAAAGATTTTTATCGTTAGTTTCATTTGGTGGTATTTTCCTTTACTTTTGATCTCCGTGTTATTAATGTTACTCCTATAAGCCCCAATAATCCTAAAAGAGCGTAATTATAATTTATTACACTTTCCCAAGTTTTTTAAATGTTTTCTGGTTCATCATCTTGATCTACTTCTATTACAAAATTATCTCTATAATTTGTTAAAATATCAACAACCTTTTGATTTTGTTCTTTTATTAATTTAAGATCCCTTTCTATATTTTTATCTCGTTCGTTTAAATCTATATCTTGTTTAATTATTTCACTTCTCTCGCTACGAACGAAGTGAGCAGGTTCCCTGCTATTTCCATTATTCCATATTTTCTGTACTCTTTTATGTCCGATTCCATATTTTTTCTGTATCTCAGAACTTGTTAATTTTCCCTGTAATTTCTCTATGTCTTCTATATCATCTAATGAAAGTTTTGTTTTAGGCATTTTATAGCTATTTTTTAAATACGAACGGTGTGACGAACGAAGTGATTAAAATTATTTTTTTAAAGTATTCCATCGCAGAAGTATAAATTAATCCAACAACAAAAAGAAGAAATACAATTAAATTATTTCCAACCCAATTAACTACGTCTCCAGTTGTTTTTAATAGCCAGGAAACTATTGTACCAATAATACCTGGTAATGAACCTGCAGCCTTACCAGCAAGTTTAGCAAGTAATTTTCCTAAATTTTTCAATTGTTTTTTTATCCAATCTTTTAAATCCGTTGGTGGTTCAGGTTTAGGCGAAGGTGGTTCAGGTTTAGGTGGACTTGGTGGTTCAGGTTTAGGTGGTTTAGGTTGTGGAATAGTTTTACTTTCAGAAGGAATAATTGCATCAATAATAACACCTATAATCATCCCAAAAGCTGTTAAAATACTAAATATTGTTACTCCTTGTTCTTTAAATAATGTTTTAATTTTTTCTGCTAATGTTTTATCTTCGTTTAATATTTTATATATTGTCTTTTTAAATCTATCTATCTGGTTACGATTAATATTCATTTTCTCCAGTCTATCTATCTTTTCAAGTAGTTGATCTTTATGACTCTTAACTATCTCTGATATTTTACTTCTATCAGATTCCAACTTTATTAGTTGACTACGTATTATTGCTCTTTCCTCTTCAGTTTTAGCTTGTTCTAATTCAGTTTTTTTCTGTTCTATTTCATTATCTTTTTCAGCTAGTTTTGCTTTATTAAGTTTATACATTTCTTCAATTGTTGTAAACGCTTTCATTAAACCATCATATTCTCTTTTTGGTATAGTTTTCATTTCTTGTTCCTCTTGTTGAGAAGTTTTATTTTTATTATTTATTTTTCGTAATCTATCTTCAACCTCGGCAATATGTTGATTAGTTATATTATAATGATCGACACCTAAAACATTTCTAATAAAATTAACACCATCCTTTCCATAGTTTCTTTGAATAGTATTAAATTTATAAAATTTTAATACTCCTTTTTGTTGTGTTTTGATAATTGAACTTCATTACCATTTTCAAGTCTTATATATAATTTTTTATCTTTTTCTAAAAAGAAATCTCTACGATCTTTGCCTAAATATGGTTCTTTATTATAATCATAAAATCTTTTTGTCATAATTTTAACTATGTTATTTACGTTTATTTCTTGTTCTCTTTGTGATGCATGTTTTAATTGTTTAACATATTTATTTATTTCCTGGTGAGTTTCCATATCCTGAAAAGAAGCTTCTTCTTGAATTTCATCATCATCATCATACTCATCCTGCCTATATAAATCATTCATTTCAAATTCTCCTCCTTCAGCCATTTTAATTAGTAAAAAAATAAAAATTAAGGATAGTTCGTCGCTTCGTTTAAAAAAATCAACCTAGTAAGTATCAAAAGGATCACGTTCTTTTTTACGAGCGGAGTGAGTTGGTTCCACATGATGAGCTGAGTGAGCGTGGTGATCTAAGTGATTTGGATGTTCTTTTTTACAATGTTTCCAAGTAAGTATTATTCCGCTAATAATAGCCATTATTCCCAATGATTGCCAATACATAGTTTTAAATTCTGATATTTGTTTACCAATATTTTGTGAATTTAATTTTTCTTCTTTTTCTTCTTTTAATATTTCTTCTTCTAATAATTCTTCTAATTCTTTATCCTCTTCTAATTCTTCTAATATTTGTGAAAGAAGTTCTGTTTGTTTATTACTTTCTTCTCTATTATTTCAAGTTTATTTATTAAATCTTCTGGTGTAATATTATTACGATCGGAGAGAATAGATTCAACTTCATTACTGTTACTTGTAATATTATAATCTTGTTTTTCATTACGAGCGGAGTGAGCAGTTTCACTGTTATTCCCCCATATTTTTTGTAATCTACCCCATCCTATATTATATTTATTTTGTATTTCTGACGCTGATAAATGTCCTTTTGATTTTTTTATCTCTTCTATTTTTTCCAATGAAAGTTTTGTTTTAGGCATTTTTATAAATAAAAAATAAAATTAAAATTATAGTGGATTAAAAATTAAAAAAATAGTGGATTATGAAATTAAAATAAAAGATTTTAAAGTTATTTCAAAGTTATTTTAGAAGAATTTTAGACGGATTATAAAATTAAAATAGAGTAACTTAGGGTAATTTAGAGTTTTTACTTATTAATTACCTAGCATTTTTAAGCATTATTTAAGTATTATTAAGCATTATTTAAGTATTATTAAGCATTATTTAAGTATTATTAAGCATTATTTAAGTATTACTAATTCATTACTTAAAATTTTTAAGGATTATTTTACGTGTAATTTACGCGTAGTTTTAGTATTACTTAACATTTTTTAATAATTACTTAACATTTTTTAATAATTACTTAACATTTTTTAATAATTACCTAACATTTTTTAATAATTACCTAACATTTTTATGTCTCAAAATAATCTCATTTTTAATAATTTTAAGTGATTTTGGAATAAGTGTAAAAAGTACGAAAATTTTTTAGTGTTAAAATTATATTGTTTTTTATGTTTTTTAAGTAATTTTTAGTAGTGTAAATTACAGAAAAATTTTTTAGTAATTTTCAATGTCATGTAATTTTTTTTCTCGTTTTAGGGTATGTGGAATATAGTTGTTTTAATATTATTTTGAGGGTTTTTTGTGGGAAATAAGGTGTTTTTGGGTCATTTTAAGTGGTTTTTATAGGGGTGTAATGAAAAAAATTTTGAGTGTGGGGTACCATCAATATGACATATTACTCGCCTCTGAGATATTGATGAAAATTTAGATACTTTCATTGAAATTGCGTAAGTTTGATGGTCTAAAGAACCCGAAGTGCATCTCAGTTCTCAATTCTGAAAATTGTTTTTTGTTTTTTAATCTATTTTCTTGAAAATAAAACATGTTATCATAATGTAAATATGTTTTAATGACCATAGTTTTATTTTTAAATAGACCAAATAAATGGATCTTTGAATATTTCCGATTTTGACTAAGTCTTGTCATTCTTTGCCTAATACTACTTTTTAGTAAAAAAATATCATTTGATGTAGGTATCAAATGAAAGCTTATTATATTTGCTTTACAACTAATAATTGCCATTCTTATGTAATGTAAACATCATACACCAATAAAACTTACCCCTACCCCAACAAATTTACTGTAAAATTGTCAATGTTTTGTCTATGTTCGCATACAAATAACCAAAACCTGCAAAATATGTGTTATATATGACAATGTTGCATAAATTATATCATGATTTCGTATTTAACAGCAATTTGTTAACTTCAACTCAATATTTTGCCTGACATTGATGTAAAATGGGAATTTTCAGATTTGTCCAAAGTTCACTATTGAATCGTTATATTTGCCAAATATGGAGGATATATCTGCAGATATGCCAATTAATTATTGTAAGCGATACATTAGTTGTCTTAAAACATTGTTAAGAAAAACAAGAAGGGTTTAATGTGACTCTAAATATCGAAAATCTTTCCCCTACCCCCTACCCCAACAAAGAGGTAGGGCGCTTATAGCTAGGATTTTGTTCACTTCTAGGGCCATTATCTAAAGTTGTCATAAAATTATGAACTTTGGTATATTCACAGAAACAAAATACTAGGGCTTTGATAAGATGTTGAAATAATAAGGTATGATGCTGGGAAAGTAATTGTTCATAAGTCTTTGAAAAAGGCCGAAAATGCATTTTTCCATTTTTTAGTCAATTTTCCGATCTTTGAAATGGGAATCCCCCATGAAGGACCTATAGAACGAATTAAAACCAAATGTTTTACGCAGGTCTTTAAAATCAAAGTATGTACAAATAAATTTCATTTTGGTTCTCGAGGTGCTTCATGTTCAAAATTGAACTTCTCTACAAACAAATCAGATTGATTTTTACCGTCGCTATGATTAGCTATATATAGTTTAAATTTCAATATGAATACTTTATCCAGGTAGCTCAGTCGGTTACACAGAGGAATTTAAATATATATTTACATGTATATCGTATATTATATACCAAGGATAAAATCTCGACAAGAACTTTTTTGTTTTTTTTTCTTTGTTAAATGTTTTTGAGTTACGTTTTGATGTAAAAATTGGTATCTATATTTTCATGTGTCCAAATGATGAATTTCTACACCGTATCAAAAAAACACACTGAGGTAAACATGAGGACGTGAACATATATCTATACAAACTTCTTAATGTACTCCCGCAGTCCTGTATCGCAGTTATAAACTTCCTATTCATGTTTGTTAACATCGTGTTGATGCTAGAAAAAATACAAGTTAAGCTTTTTTAAAAAGCTTCCCGGTTTATAGCCATCAATGCATTTATTGGGCATATATATATGTAACAAATAATTAAATAACTGGAGTGATTGTTCAATCTGGGATAAAATGTACTACATCCTGCTAAGCTCACCTCGTTGTATTGCATTGTCTACATTTATTGACAAATATATACAACAATTAGTTTTACAAATATACTGGCATCCCTAAGAGCAACGAATCCATACCCGTTTGTATGGATACATTTATAAATTGTAAAAAATGCTTTATATCAAAATAATAAATTTCAACCTGTTAAACGATATTTTATGAAATATTCAAACAATCGTTGGTTTAAAGCTGCGACAAAACAGTTTCTTTAGTGTTCGGAACCGTAGATATAAAATTATGCACACTTCCCATATCGGAAGCCCTCAGGATAGATAATAATACCAGAGGAAATCTGCTGATCGGATCAGATTCCGACCTTTTTAAAATACAGATTGACGGATTCCTAAAGCTACCATGGCAACCGGGAATAAAGAAACGATTGCCTTTCCCTATACCAGTTGACTCCAATATAGCTAGTTTGGGTATTTGTCGTCCCTTACTTGTCCATGGTTGTATTTCGCAAACTGATTACATTGAAGGCAATGACAATGTAAACATTTATGAGGCAATCAGTTTATAGTTAAATTCAAGTTTTTCCAATGTATCCTCGAATGGTTTATATCGATGTGCAAATCAGCAGGATTACGGAGACGACGCACATCATTTAGCACCAGTATTACGCGGGAACTTCTGACCAATGAGCAAGCTTTTTTTTCGTTTCTGCAGACATGCTTGCAGCGAACCATTCTAGTACCCGATTATAGTTTCTACCAACGTTTACTTCGGAAGCGGTGCGATCGTTGCTTAATTTTGAAATTATGATTATATGAACAATAACAGAACATTTGATATAAAAAACATTAATACATGGCATTGAAATTGACTACTTAACTACTTTTATTTTGGCCAATATCGTATTCTTTAAGTACCTTAACATAAACAGTGTATTATCATACATTTATGACTATTGACTGATTATAAATGTAATAGTCTTGGTCAGCAGAGAAATACCTTGGGATACCACAGGTAAATATAAACAATGTGATGTAATCGATCGGTTAAATAAAATGTCTTAGACATAAATAAAGACACGTGCATTTAAATTATCTGTTGAACATAATCCTCGCTATAAGCGCCCTACCTCTTTTCCTTAAAATTGTCAATTTTTTGTCTATCATCGGTTCGCAAATAATTAACCCAAACGTTGAATATGACAATGTTGCATGAATTATATCACGATTTGGTAATTTGTTGTTGACTTAAACTCAACATTTTGCCCAAAGTTGATGAAAAATGGGAATTGTCAACATTTCAGATTTGGCCAAAGTTCACTGTTAACCCGTTTTATATGGCAAATCTGGAGGATGTATCTGGAGATATGCCAATTAATTGTTCTTAGCGATACATGAGTTGTCTAAAAACAGTGTTTAGAATATCAAGGGGTGTTTAATGTGACTCTGAATACTGATAATCTTACCCCTGCCCCAACAAATTTTCCTTAAAATTGTCAATTTTGACTTTAAACTTATTTCATTCAATGAAGAAAAGGATTGGGCAACAGGCAAAGCCTATAAAAGCTCTCTCCCTAAATACATGCATAAGGTATACAGTACAAATAACAACACATAAATGCAAGCAAAAATGACAAGCATAAACATTAGTGAGTCTCCTAATGGACGTACCAAGAAATCAATTTGCAAGTAATCATTAATTATTCAATACTTGCCCGCCGTGCGCGGTCCCGGCCGAAGAATAGGCCCGCAGCATCCTCTGAGCTTGGAGTATAAGGCATCCTAACAGAGGACCCCGAGGGAACCCCGGGATATAGAAATAGGACCCAGTATCTCCGGCTTGCGGGGTGTGACCCCTCCTAAACGGAGGAGGCTGACCCCGAGGGTCCCGGGATATAGAAATAGGACCCATTCCATGGTTGTGCGGGATTAATAAATACACAATTCATCTTTCGGATGGGATGTAAAATCAGGTCCACGTGTTGGAAGAAATGCCACGCTTCCTGCACGTTAAAGAACCCTTGTAGCAAGCTCTTTTTAGGCTGGTCCGTAGGTGATCGGCTACACGGCTAAATTCCCCGCCCTTGACGATTTCACCCTACTTTTCCAGTGGCAGTCAGAATTTCCCGTCCCATGGACAGTTCCATACCCCAAAGTGATTATTTATCAACATACTTGTTCTCGTCTTGATATAGCTGAAATATAGTAGACGTTAAACAATATTCAATCAATCAATCAATTCAATACTTGCAATCAATAATTAATTACTGAAAGAAAAGGTAATTTAAGTATGTTTATACATAATATGGTAAACAAACAGTCATAAAGGAGTCTAAGAATCAAAAACACCTGTTATTAAAATAATAAGCATAAAATAATAATAACTCCCTAATTAGCAGGTAGTCCATGAGCAGGCTCACCAGTTACTCTTTACATAAATCATTATTTCACAAAAGACAAGAATACCTTAAAACATGCAGTGGCACCATGATTAAAGAACACGAATGATTTTTTAATAACAAAAGAATAAAGAAATAGAAGAGAAATACTATGCTTAGGGGAAGTATTATTTTTAAATATATATATGTTCAAGTCAATAGAATATGTTCTGTTACAATGTAGAAGGAAATCCACAGTGATGTTATCTATATCTACAGCATTATCATTTAGTAATTGCTGAATTGAGTGAAACATAATAAAACGTTGTTCAGTATATTTTGGACAATTCATAAAATAGTGGTAATTGTCCTCATATTCATTATTACAATTTGGACAATTGTCAATTTTTTGTCTATGTTCGCATAAAAATAACCAGAAAACGCAAAATGTGTCTTATTAATGACATTGTTGTATGAATTACATCATGATGTTGTATTTTAACAGCCTTTTGTTGACTTAAACTCGATATTTGGCCCAAACTGATGAAAAATGGGAATTTTCAACATTTCAGATTTGTCCAAAGTTCATTATTAAATCGTAATAAATGTCAAATCTGAAGGATTCATCTGCAGATATAAAATTGTTCTAAGCGATACATCAGTTGTCTTAAAACATTTAGAAAAACAAGGAGTGTTTAATGTGACTCTAAATACCGAAAATCTTACCCCTACCCCATTTTCCCTATACTAGTCAATTGTTTACTATATTCACATAAATATAACCAAAAACACACAAAATCTGCATTGCATATAACAATGTTGCCTAATTTCTATGATGATTTGTCATTTTAAGTCCCGCTTGTCAGCTTAAACTTAATATTTTGTACAGAATTGATGAAAATGGGAATTTTCAGCATTCAGATTTGTCCATAGCTCATTGGTAAATCGTAATATATGTCAAATCGAGAGAATACATCTACAGATATGCCATTTGATTGTTCTAAGCTATACAGAAGTTGTCTTAATACATTGTTTAGAATACCAAGGGGTGTTTAATGTGACTTTAAATGCCGAAAATCTTACCCCTACCCCAAAATATTTTCTTTATAACAGTCAATTTTTTGTCTATATTCGCATAGAATTACAAAAACACGCAAAATCTGCATTGCATATAAAAATGCTGCATGAATTCTATCATGATTTGTTATTTTAAGCCCCACTTGTCAGCTTAAACTCAATATTTTGTACGTAGAATTGATGACAAATGGGAATTTCAACATTTCAGATTTGTCCAAAATTCACTTTTAAATGGTTATATGTGGCAAATCTGGAGGATTTATCTGCACATATGCCAATTGATTGTTCTAACCGAAGTTATCTTAAAACAATATTTAGAAGAAAAAGGAGTGTTCAGTGTGACTCTAAGTACTTGAAATTTTACCCCTACCCCAAGAAAATGATGCTTAAAAATCCCCAGAATATGCCTGTCTGTACATATATACTAGTGTTTTACTTTCTTTTAAATAATGCATTTTAATTATATACCGTAACATGCAATTTTTAACACCAAAACATGGGTAAAATTGTATATTTTGGGCGATTTTCGTGAAAAATGGGAATTTTAAGCATTTTGGAATTTTACAACATGATCTTATTTGTGATATATTGGAGTCTCTGTGTAATTTGGTGTTTGAAATGATATTGGACCTTTATACAATGTTTAAGCTTTTCAAGCTGAATTAGAGTGAAATAAATTGTGTTGGATATTTGTGGTAAGGGGTAATATGTTTGCAATTTATGAGGCTATTGGTAGACTAAAATGTTTAAATGCATATTTTCTAATGGTTTATATATAAGGAAAGGATACTTAATCAACATTTTCAAGTTATATATCAATTTCATGAAGTATTTGCATCTCAAAGTCAAAACAGCAAAAATTCTGAAAGACAGAAAATTCCCATTCTGCATACAATTTCGAGCAGAAGAATCGAAAAGAGACCTTTTAAAAAGTTTAAATCTACTTTTGATCTTCTGCATGTCAGCTTTAATGAAATACATACTAGAATTCCAATAAAACATTATCTTTTTTATCATTTAGAGCCTGAATATGTCATATTTTCCCTTAATTATTAGGGGGGTGCTAATATTGACATTTCTGAATCTACAATACGTCTGAAACTAAAATGTGTGCACACCATATGTTGCTTATATATCATAAATCATTATTACATCGGCAATTATTAAATATATATTCAGATTTTACAACCATAAAGTCAGAAAGTCGAAATTGTGAAAAAAATCTAAAATTCCGAAAATTCCCATTTTTCAAAAAGTTTATACCGAAAATCAAAATTTTATGGATTTAAATGGTTTTATTTTCCAACATTGTATCACAACTGATAAGTTAGGCATAAAGACGAGGGTTGTTAATCTGAAAGGAATTGACAGCCTTAAATCGTCATTTCACATTTTTTTTGCAGGAGGAGGGGTACATTTTTTGTATCCCAAAATCATAAAAATGGAGTAAAGTGCCCAAACTTGACTTCATTGGAACGGATATTAAATTAGCTTTAATTTGGTTCCAAATTGGAGTACATTACTTATTATTAAACAATTATGGAGCTTAAAAGATGAAACTTAGGTTGAAACGAAAATACAAAAATTGAATTTTTCGTGGTGTACTATAAAAGTGGCCCTATACTGTCTATGCGTGCAGGTTATGTTCCTATTTTATTTTGAAGAGGGGATATAGGAGGACTGATGGGTCTAAATCTAGATGGGAAGTGAGGGTGCACGGAAAGTGATTTCAGCCCATGGCCTAAAGAGTCTAAACCTCTCTCCCTCGCGATTGTGTGTTCACCAAATGGTATGATATGAGTCAAATTAAAAATTATGTCAAAGTGTATTGATCATGAATGTAAATGACATTAAATTCAACAATTAAATGCCTATGAAACAGGTGTAACTGTTTTATCACAATGAAATATCTTTTCTGTCAAGTTGTAGTATTTTAACTTGTCTGTATAAATGAAGTTATCAATGATCAATGATATAGATATTAGGTGTTGACAATATTATTATTTTCGCTTTTAATGGATACAAAAATGTCATTTTCTGATTTATTCATACATTTATCTATTCAATGCGGACAGCAATGCAGTGCCTACCGACCGCCTGTTGGTACTGGGTCATTCATTAGTAGTTAACTATGGGGAAAAATCTGCGGTTTTCAAAAAACGTTTTTTGAAAACCGCAGATTTTTTCCCATATCAACTACTACCTACGGGACTATAGAAAAAAACAAACATGTAAGATTTGTTATTCACTACAGTTGAGACGGATAAAACAGGCTAGATTTTTAATGAGGTCTTAGTTCACTCACATTTTTTACGTTGCTTGTGGTTTAAGCATCTCATAAGTAAAACAAAAATCTTATAGGTTTTACTCTTTTTCCAACGCTCAAGACTCTTGTTTAACCTGTTTAAGACACTGCTTATAAACTCTATCATTTTTTATATAAGAAAGAAAAATAATAATCCAGTAATAAAAAAATGTTTAGAAGAACACAGTTCTGTGATCGATATGAGTATTGTAACTTTTTACTAGACACTCCCATAAGAACTCCACAAAATGGAGAAGCACAAGTCAAAACGGA